>JAFFST010050823.1:16725-28173 GCA_022414735.1 Noturus placidus | reverse complement strand
TTGGTTGCAGTTGTTGCTGCTAAGGGTGGCCCAACCAGTTATTAGGTTTAGGGGGGCAATCACTTTTTCACACAGGGCCATGATGGTTTGGATTTTTTTTCACCTTTAATAATAAACACCTTCATTTACAAATTGCATTTTGTGTTTACTTGTGTTGTCCTTGACTATTGTTTAAATTGGTTTGATGTTCCGAAACACTTAAGTGTGACAAACATGCAAAGGAACAGGAAATGAGGAAGGGGGCAAACACTTTTTCACACCACTGTATTGGTCAAGTACAGAAAAAGACCCCGTAATTGAGACTGCACCTTATAATCCGCTGCGCCTTATAGTGCGGTAAATCCGGTAGTTGAGATCGGGTGACCATGAAGGCCATCGCACTTAATTTGTATCATTTTCATCCTCATCAAACCATTCAGTGAGTCCTCGTGCTAAAAGCAAGCAATCAGAACAACACTGATAAAAAGTTGTATAGACGTTTACAGATTGATGGGGTTAGGATCATTGATAGTTATACAAGGTGGTGCTTCATTTCCGAGTTTCTTTGACATCCAAAAACAATCGCTTGCTTGTTCCTCAGAATTACGTATGAGGGTTGAGTTAATATGGTCAAACCACAGCGAGACCAATTTACTTCTAAATGCAAACATTCCTTAGTTAAGGAGTCGAGGTTAGCATTAATTTTGAAAGAAATTAGCATTTTTTGATTGATTTTCCTTCTTATCTACAATCTAAAGAAATTGACTAAACCAAGCAGAAAACTCCTATAGGGTGCCACTTTTTGTTTGTGGAATTTGAATGATAAGAGAAAAGATCCAAGTCCGGGAAGCATGTAATCTCAGAACGTTTGCTTGTCACTGCTTGCTCGGATGTTCCATAATGTGAATTAGGTTTTAGCTCTTAAATGGTGATAGGAATTAGGACTGTGAGCAATACAGAATAAATCAGGCAACCTCATGTACAGGACTACTTTTCACCATGCAAGTTTACCCTAGAGGATTTTAGAGAAATTCTGAGAAGTTCCAGATATGTCTGTTTATTCCCAGAAAGTTTGTTTGTGGCTTTTAGGGTTGAGATGCCAGCTGTGTTTATGTGGTGCAGATCTAGAAAGTGACCCGACTAGTTCTGATTTTTGGTTCCATGTAGAAAAGGCATCCTTGCCAAAGACTAAAAACGACAGGTCAAAATGCATCACATGTTCTATGAACTCTATTGGAAAAAAAAGGCCTGTTTTAATATCTTATGAAGTACTTTATCCCACAATGCTGTTGAATCCTTGAATATGATTGGGAGAGGTGATGTTGATAAATTTTCTGACAGTAGTTTCAGCTGTAATTCCAATCACAGGTTTATAATAATGCTCTTGTCCTGTGTTATCATTTCTATAGTAACATCTAATTTACAGGGGTTTGTATGGCAGATGTTTCACAGGTTTCTAAGGTTAATATTAAAAACCATATAATTATACATCTAATTATATGGTCAATATGTTATAATAATAATAATAATAATAATAATAATAATAATAGTAATAACAATAATAATAATAATAGTAGTAATAATAATAATAATAATAATAATAATTGTTGATATGTCTCCAGTTGACATACTAGAGTCTCTAGTGTAAGCCTTTTGTTACACATCACTCTCAGACCATCCTGACCTTCAATAACACCATCCTGTCATTGATTATTCTCCTATAAAACGTCTAAACAAACCCCCCTACTTAATTTATTACTCAAAGTCTTCGAACATGAGCGTCACTTATGAGACGTGACTGAATAACTGTTTTCTCCAGTATTTGCATATGGTGAGAAACATTTGGGTGGGGTTGTGTCCTGTCATTTTAAAAATACCCCAGTTTTTATGCCGGTCGTATCATTTTATTTTGTTGTATTTATTCGCCACACCTTAAAGGCCTGTCCGTGAAAATATTGTCTGATATTAAACTGGACCTTGGTGCAAAAACGGTTGGGGACCGCTGACCTAAGGAACACCATACCTGCGGTGAAGCACGGTGTTGGCAGTATCATACTATGGGGCTGCTTCTCTTCAGCTGGGACTGGGGTTATTTGGGCAACATTTCTATTTCTATATCACATTAATGGTGGAAAAATATCTTACATGTTTTATCTTGGTTTCTGTTTTTTAACACATTTAAAATGTCAGTCGACTGAAATACTTCATGACAGCCTTTTAAATGTTTATGCATTTCTTATTAAATGTTAAAGGTGCTTTATTAACAGGGCTGGACTAAAACAGAGTACATAAACGTGTTACCTTTTCACAATACAAAATGGGAGTATCTGTATATAGTTCCCAAAATGTTTTCAAAAGGCAGCGCTCAGAATATATGTAATTTGTACGTTTTTTTTGGACAATTCTTATAGAATAGTTCTTTACCGAATAAAATCATCTATACATGCGTATTAACACTAGTATGTTCAAATGCACAAGCATGATGTTTGTTCTGTTACTCAATGTAAGTAAATAGCTTAATTACGTTTTTTGGGAAATAAGGATGTGTTTTTGGAGTTAAAAACTAGCAGCAGCTTTCAAACAAGTACCAATATAGTTACTGTTTTAATCTTCCTTTGTAGGTATCGAGTACTTATGGTTTCATGCATGGAATGTCACTTTTTATTTGATTTTCAGAAGCATATTCTTCTTAGTTCAAAGCCTAATGAAGTGAAGTAATTGTTCACACTTTTGATACAGATGTAATTCTGTTATTTCTTTTGAATTTGGCCACACCAGCCTGAAGGAGGCTACTAGCAAAAAATATAAAAGGACGTTTGTATAAACAGCTTGAGTAGTTTGGTCTTTCTCACATTTCCAATCCGTTCACACTGACAAGTAACACAGTGTCTATAGTAAAAACAATATCTTGCTCAAACCTTTGTATAACAGGATATATTGATACAAGTTATATAGAGATCATTACTGAAAATTTTACAGTTTCCCCACATGACATATATGACCAAAGTTTATAGAAAAAAAGGCTTACAAAGCTTACTAACCAAAAACAAATAAATGTGAGCAGGCATAAGTCTTTATAAATATGGGTATGAATATTTAATTAAAAACAAACCCTCAAAGACAAATGTTTCTAAGCGCCAAATTAGGTTTATGTAATAATTTAGATCAATTTTTAATCTATGAATTCTTATTGTATCCACTAGAGGACAGCAGACAGCTATGCATTTTCTGGGACTGGCCATTAAAACCCTTTAGAAGGCTAAAAAAATCATTTCTACCAAGCAGCCCTTTGAGATCGACTCTATTTGAACCATATAAAGTGCTTTTTCTATATTTCTGTGTTTAACTGGACATGAACACAGATCTTGAACTAGATAAGCTCTATTCATACATATATGTGAGCAGTGTAGAATGTTCTGGGTTGCCCATTAAAGTTAAGGATTGTTTAATGAACAAACAAACAAATTTCTCACAAAGGAACGGGTTTCTTCAAGCAGCTGGTTCAAGAGAAGTCATATGTATGAAAACAAGCAAATGAAAACATAATCACCTGAAAAGGCTGAAAAGTCAAATCCTTCTTTTCATTCACCTTGCAGGACCGCTGCGCCGCCGCCCTGGCACGAGTGGAACGCACCGATTTCCTGTACCCCATGTTCATTGGCGAGGTGGCCCACGTGAGCGCGGAAATCACCTACACCTCCAAACACTCTGTGGAGGTGCAGGTCAACGTGGTGTCTGAAAACATACTAACAGGTTAGTAGATATTCAGCATGATCATAAACCTGTCAGCGGTCACTGAGCTGCATGTCTAAACACACTTCTTGGTTGTTCAGGGCTTACAAGTGTCTTTGCGTCTTTTTCTGCCGTAAGGATTTTTCCTTTTCATAAAATGCAGTCAAGTCTGATCTGATTGATTTCCTGTGAGTTGTAGGGCTGTTGAGTATTTCATAATCTTCTATGAGGTGCATGATTCATAGTTTTTTAGAACATTCCCCTCACAACAGTTGGTCATGTGGAACATCTTGTAACATAGAAAAAATGTGACATGGAATTCTATTGGCATCACAGAAAGTATCCAGATTTGATGCACTTCCTTGAAATAAGAGTGAAGATTTCAGTTTTTAAAATAGGAACATCTTAATCCATCATCTTAAACCTGTACACAGTGTGATTTTCAGGCCTATTTTACTGTTGCAGTCATCATAAAAGAATTATTTGGTTGCAAGTTGACTGACATATGCGGTCTTAGAAGAAGTGTCAGAAATCGGAGGAAATTGGAGGATGGCATAAGATCACGAGAACCTTCCAGAACAGCTACAAAAACAGTAGTGGTGATGGCTAAACCTAAACAAAACATGATAATGGACAGAAATACGACCTCATTCTCACAAGAATGCTTCTGTTTATGCGACCCAGTTTTCTGCATAAGTCCAGATCACCCTGATTGATAATTAGGGGTGTCATGATTCACCGTGACATGATGTGTCACGACGCAAAACTTTGATCGTGGAAATGTGCGACTCACATTGTGGAAATCAGCATTCTGGTTTTGCATTAAATGCAATTACACCATTTGAACCCCATGGGTTGCAATCTACGCAAATCACAAAATATATCAGAGCACGCTGGTCACATGATCACGTTCATTCCAGGAGAGTCTGCGCCATTGTGACGTGACTGATTGCTCACTATCACAACAACTGTCACGCATTATATAGGTTATATGGTTGCACAGTCATGTTATAATTGTTAAAAAGAGCGCTCCGGTAGCTTTCAAATGACACCAGTCTACAGTGCCTGAAAAAGCGAATGTGAAAATCTGGCAGTTTAGCTGGTTTAAAGACTTTTTGTTTATTTAGTTACATTTTTTGGAAAATGTATAAATGTATTTATTAATTTTAAGATATGGTGAACCTGTAGTACATTTTATTTACAATATTAAACCTCTGTTCGTAGTCTTTTTTTTTTTTTTTTTTTTTTTTTTTTTTTTTTTGTTTAGTTTTATGCAAAAATTTATTGTTTGCACAGGCTGGTGTGGCCATATTGTTTTGTGTCATAATTTTTCTTGGTCAACATTTTGTTTAAACAATTGAATCGAATTACCAAGCCAGTTTTGCGAATCAGTTGGAATGGAATCATTACCCGAGTGTATCGTTACACCCCTATTTATAATGCAAGTAGAATGTCGTCATTTCTTAATGTTAGATTTGAACAGTCTGTTATAAAATTTTACCAGTATTTTATTGTGATCTTGTACAGTGTGACAGCAAAAACAGCTGAAAACACACAATGTAAAACCGGCTTTAACCAGTCCATCTTTTAATATAAAAATATATTCTGCAGCTGGAGTAAGTGTACTGTGATAGTGAGTTGTACAATGAACATTTGTCTCATATTCTTCTGGTTAATCTTTTGCAATGATTCAACCTCTTGAGCAGAATGAGAGGGATATTTGGTCTAACATCTGCTTATTTGAGTACAAGAGGAACTAAATAACTGATAAAACAATGTGGACTGAAACACGATTAACACAATGACCGAACAGTTCTCATGTAGGCCCTAGCTCAAGATGGTGCTAAAGCATTATAAATACAGATTTCTCCTCAAAGACTGATCACATGTATTTTTTCTCTCTCTTCTCTCCATCGTGACTCTATTATTGTCCTAAACATAGCGCTTTTTAAAGCTACAAACAGCACAAACTCTCCTAGAAATTACAAATTCTTACCTGGAGAGATACTTCTTTGAGCGAGATAATGAATCGGTGATAAATGGCAGGAAAGAAAAAGGGGAGGCAGAGAACACATTAGGACAAAACAAAAGAGGTATCCCCAAGGTGCATGATGTTACCACAGCAACCGAGTTGTCAAGGAAGCAGGGACAAGCTAGGGAGAGGTGAGATGCCGAGTCGATGGAAGGATCCGCAGAGGCAGACAGAGACATGCACGTGCCTCTGAGGGTACTTTCTGCTGAGGAAGTGACAGGAACAAGAGACCACTTCAGTGACATAAAAAATAATAATTAGGGACATTGTGTGTGATTTAAGGCATTTGATGCATAGAAGCTCCTTCTAGCTTTTGTTTATAATAAGCAGGTGTTATGTATTCCTATATAAGAAAAACAGCACTGATATTTGTTTCATAAAAAAATTAATTAGTTTTATATAATGAAAATGGTAAGATGCTGGCATGCTAGCTGATGGAGTTATATGCTAACAAAAGATAAGAGAAATCACAGAAGGCTAGCTTGAGTACCTGAATAATGCTAGAAGTGCTAATATTTTGGCTCTGATACAACTTGAATAGATGAAAGAGACTTTTTATCTTTAAAGATATACAGTATATAAGGTCATGCTGACATCGTAGTTAATGTTGTCATATACAGTGATATCTTGTCCATTTTGTAGTGTTACAACCTGAAGCTCAAATTGACTTAAGTGGAATTATATATCATGGATCTACACAAAATAACCCATAATATCCCCCAAAATATCCCAAACTTTGAACATCCTTCAGGGCACCATTAAATCCATTATTAAAAATTAATTAATACGGGACAGCCACAACTCTAGCTAGGGTGGTTTTTAAGTCAGTGACATTATTCAGAGACGCAACCAATAGGTGAGGAATAAGGATGCTACCACTAACATGCTTTACTATGGGGATGGTTTTCTCAGAGTAAGCGCAGTATTGGATTTTCTCCAAACACTTTGTACCAAGGCCACAATGTTCAATTTTGACCTTATCAGAGAACATTTTTCTGCATGTTTGTGTCCAACATGCCTTTTTTTTTTGGTCAAACTCCCAATGGGATTTCATATGACTTAGCACTCTTCCATGAAGCCATGCTTTTGTAGAGTGTGCAAGCTGTGGTTACAGCTTCTCCCATCTGAACTGTAGATCTCTACAGATTCTTCATGGTGACCCCTGGCCTCTTGGCTGCTTCCATATTTACAAACTTTGGTATTTGTTTTTCTAACCAAACCTTGATTGGTATTGTCCTGGACTTGTTTTGATAGAACATTGATCTTCATGATACTGTTTGTTTAGGTATGTTTCCTAACAAACAGGTTGCACCAGAACTGGTTTAACATCAACAGAGATGAACACTTACACAACTTTTTTTTTTTATTTATTAATGATTCTGCAAACTTCCGATATTATGGGTTATTTGTATAGATCCGTGACATATAATCCCAATTAAGTTTATTTCAGTCCCAAGTTGTAGCTCTACAAAATATGGAAATGTTTGGGGGTTACTACTCTATGCAAGGCACTGCACTAACAAACTATTAAAGCAATGACAGATTACTATAATCAGTTAGCATTATTTTGGCTGTGTAATGCTGATTAGCCTAGACCAGGGGTATCCAATCTATATAAATCTATAGAAAATATAAATGGAATATACAATTCACCTATCTATGATGTAATATGTATAATTCACCTTTAAATATGTTAATGAAGTATCCAATATGTCACCCACATTTAAACATTTAGACTCTTTGCTTACAGTATGATTGAACAATTAGAATTTACTGTTCTTTATTTAAAAATGTAGAACAATGCTTTATTGGAATGTGGACTGAAGTGTTGTGCCCCTCGATGCAGTAAAGCCATGAGAGAAAACAGAGACTACCCTAAGTATGTGCGTTTGGCGTTTGTGTTTGTTTAAAGCGGCCATCTGGGGCAATAAAAAGCAATAAACTGGGAACTTTTCTGGAGCTGGGGGTTTAAGCAGAAGGTAAACAAAAGCCCCTGGGCTTGCAGATTTGAGATAACGGAATTGATAAGAGTTTAAAGCACCAGGACAGGACTATCCTGCATATAGAAACCCCCACTGCTGGAAAAGACTAACCCTTTGAAGAAACATACAATTTACTGCGCATGCGCTACAAACGTATCAGCCTATGGTTGTAAAGAACTGGTTAAGGCAATGATGATTGGTCCGGTCTGGTCGAAGGCCACGCCTAGGGGTAGTGTCACTGTTCGGAGGGAACTTTTAAAAAGATGTGTCATGTGTGTAAACGTGGGCTCTCTGCAGACAGTCACACTTTGTTGTTTACAATAAAGTTTCCTGATTTTGACTTCCAGAAAACTCTCAGACTCTGAAGATTTTCATTTTTGACTTAAAGGTTGATTATATTTTCCGACACCACACCTGAGTCTATTGAAAGCCAAGGTCAACTGATTAAGCAGGTGGAATCAGGAGTGACTCCTGCTTGGTTGGAATGAAAACCTGCACCCACACACGCCCTTTTCAGATAAGATTGGACACCCCTGGCCTAGACTGACAAATGGTTATGCTTTTTACAAACAGCTTTTTGACCCTGTTGATAGAATACACACCACACAGACAATACAATTCTTGATTTCACATGTAGACCATAAAAAATATATTGTCATGTTGGCTGATGGAGCCGTATTTTGACATCATTTGACAGCCATTTAGCAACACTGGAATAAAACTCCTATGAAAAGGGATTTCCATCAGCCATGCCAGACAGTGATTAATAGTTTTTCCACTACTTACACTACCTTAAGTCCAAAGTTTAGGATTGAGAAACACTGCATTTGGGAATTGGGAGTCCAAGTCCATTTTACATCATTTGGTTGTGCATGTAGTTCATAAATTACATATCATTCCCATATACTGTACCTTTAATCAAAACTGTTGGTTCACACTTGAACAGTGGCTTTGAGTCTAAGGAGCCAAAGAATACCAGTGATCATTTTCTAATTGGATAGTTTTGTGTATCCTGATGCACCATGTGCATGTTTCTGTTTGAGTGGTGCAGGTCATTAGATTTTTAAACCACGCCCACATGGTCCTCTAATTGACTTGGTCAATGGATGTTTAGTATAACATTCACGTTTGGTATTATGCGACACATTTACCATAATGGACAACAGGTAGATATAAACAAGTTTGTTTGGAAATTTCAATTTCTTTCATCCCAACCATATTAGAATTTACAGAGCAGAATTGCATGCACAAATGAACAATAATGATCGTAAAAATTACAACAAAAATAAGATTCCATTGAACACTATACAACAAAAATAAGATTCCATTGAACACTATACAATTCAGTGGCAAAGCAAGTACTAGTATTTTAGAGCTTTACTCAGTTCATGTCTCTGAGGTTGGCAGAATGTTCTGGAGTAGAAACATCCAGGACTGGACACTATCTCAGAAAAGTGTATTGTGACATAATTTACCACAATATTGACATTACATCATCATATCGCCTTATTGGTAAATCCATAATTATGTCTGGTATTAAATCCGCATTGAGAAATACATATAATTTAACTGGGTATACAGCCCAATGTTAGGAAAACGACTGTACTAGTTAAGAACAATTACCTGCTTTTGGCCTTCATGTAAACGAAACATAGAAATGTAGTTTTCTATTGTGGCCTTGTAGAATATTTTAACTGAAGGAATCATGAAGTAATAAAATTGCCATAAATTCAGATTTCCTAATCTGAAATATCAGCATACAACTATGCATTCACTATACTGTTTCTAACGCTGTGTTACTGGGTGGTCACGGCTCATGTTGGCATTGCCCCTTTAATTTGCTAGCTGCGCCAGAGGGAGAGCGTGAGGAACGGGAGCACACATTATGTGCCTCTGTCATGTCAGCTTAGTGTCATGCTTTGCCCCGCATGCACAGGCCACAGCTACACAGGTCACAGCACCTGCATATGCCGAGGCCTGTGCTCTCTCAGGATAAAATTTATTATCTCTCAAAATGTGTGTTTGAATGCGATTTTCAGTAATGTCTGAAGCTTGAGCATAGATACAGAGGTTAGAAATGATATACAGATCTTGTACAAGTAGTAATACCTTCTGTGTTAATTCTGAGTGGAAGACCAGGCTGAAAGTAAAGCAACCATGATTGTTGGGAAAAAAACAACAACTTTTAGTTCCTACAGTGTTGTGTGTGTGTGTGTGTGTGTGTGTGTGCACTAGAGAGAGAGAGAGAGAGAGAGAAAGAAAGAGCTGTGTTGGGGCTGGGTTTAGGGCCATCACGTGGTATCTTACCCGGTTATGGACACACACACACACACACACAGTCAGAGCCAATCTAGTCAGCCTCCTCACTCACACTCCTCAGGGGTCTCCTGCTTCTGAGTGCAGGGGCTGTAATGATTGGGGCCTCAGGCTAGCCTTCATCCTTATTTAAAACACACACGCACACACGCTTATTTTTTTATTCCTACACCTAACCCTAAAATAAGTAACGAGATGAAATCTTTTTACTTTCAGTTTTTTTGTTTGTTTTAGTTTTTAAATAAAAGCTACAGTTTTTGTGCAAAAATAGTTTTGAATGCATAATTGTGAAATACTGTGTATATATATACAAATCTGAGTAAATACTTTTCTTCGTTCTTTTTCTTTTAAAAGTGCAAAAAAAAAACTATGAAAATAGACAGATAAATAAAAAAACAATAAAAAAATTGCATTTAACATTTAATTTGATAATCAGTAGCATCTAACTATTACGTATACAGTCCATTGACTAAACATATTTCATCTTTTGTGAAAACATTTCGATTGGGAGATTTATAACTACACAGGAAATAGTAAATATTAATGGTATACGGTATGATATAATACAACATACTGTTATAGTAAAATATACCATTATAGCACAATATACTGCTATGTTACAATATACCATTATAGTGCAATATACTGTTATGGTACAATAAACCTCTATAACACAGTATACCATATACTGCTGTAGTACAATATGAATACAATTAATATATATAAATATATACTGTATAGTACAATATAGTGCAATATACCATTATAGTTCAATATCCTTTTATAGTTGAGTATACTGCTGTAAGTCAATATACTTTTATAGTACAATATACCATTGTAGTGCAATGTACTGCTATAATACAATATACTGTAATAATGCAATATACTGTTATAGCAAAATATACTGTTATATTACAACGTACTGCTATAGTACAATATACTGGTATAGTTCTGAAGATTCTCCCTTGGTGGAAAACATACTGACCATTACAACGTACCGATACTGGGAACTCATAAATATAAATGAAAAAGGAGTGCCGTTACAAGAAAACTTCAGATTTTCTATTCACAGTATAAACCTTTTTTTTCAAATAGCATATAATTATGAAAGACCGAAATATAGCCAAAATTTATTTTTAAAATGGCTTACTTTTAACTTTGGGGTTTAGCTTTAACATATTATGATTTATTCATTTTATAACTTTGAGATTGGCATAAAATGAAAAGCGCAGAATAAATTAAAATGTATTATGATGATTATCATTATTCTCATTTACATTTATTCATTTTGCAGATGCTTTTACCCAAAGTGGCTTAAAAATGTGGAAATACAAGCAAAGCAATATACAGTGCCTTGCGAAAGTATTCGGCCCCCTTGAACTGTTCGACCTTTTGCCACATTTCAGG
>JAFFST010050822.1:110367-127922 GCA_022414735.1 Noturus placidus | reverse complement strand
GTGTAGCCATCATGTGCCGGGGTTATTATTGGGGGGAGGAATCAAGTGTAAATGAACCACATGTATCATATATAGATGAATCATATATAAAAATCTTGTGGGAGGTATGTTACTGGGGTTAAAAGTTTGATTCTGTATGGATTTATGAAAATGAATCATATGTAATTAAATCACATGTACATGAATCATAGGTAAATTGATCATATGTAATCTGTTATCGGGGTAAAAAAAAAATGTTGATTCTATGTTGATTCTGTATTGATATATCTTGTTGTACTCTGAAAAGTGTATGAGAATCAATAAAAATTGTTAACGATAAAAGGTCAGCATTTAATATTTGGCAGAAATTCAGTCAGGACACAGAACTTGCATGTGGTACAAAAAAGGATTAAAAATGTTTTGATTAAATAGTTTTTTTGGATTAACTTCTTATTCATTTTTTTGGTGCTATTTCTAATGGCCTTTAATACCGGTGGCATTAGAAGGCAGGCACAGGCGTTGTAATGTGTATCTGTTTTATCAATAGATAATTTGTGAATTTTCAACAACCAGAGACATTGTTCCTGAATCTTGGGTAAGTATGAGTAACTATATTGTGTTCGCAATCTCTTCTTTCAAATTTCAAACCATTCCTAAATGTCTCATTATAAGACATGACACAAAGGCCAGTAAATCAGCATTCTTACCCATTACATTCTGCCTTCAGATGAGTGTGTGTCCGTTGGGTAAGTGTTGACTCACAGGCAGAAGTAGCCCTTTTCAAACAGAAGTTCAGTTGGTAGTGTGTCTTGAAATTCTGGGCTTAAATGTGCAAATTTACGGTCCATGGATTGATCTTTTGCACCACATTGTTGTTTGATCATCATCTATAAGACTGTTAAATGTCGCATGGGTAAAGAACAAAAGAATTGCTGAGGCTGCATTCTGTTTTTATCTTTCAAAGCTGTGGAAATCAATCAAGCTCTGGATTTGCAATTTTAATGGAGCTCAAATAGTTTTTTGATATGCCTTATTTTGTTAGATCTGTATGTCTGTAAGGGCAGTGTTGCCGCCTCGTAGCTCCAGGGTCCTTGCTTCAAACCTGAGCTTGGGTTGCTATTCGTGTGGAGTTTCTCACCTTAACCCCATGTCTGTATGATTATTTTTTTAGTTCTCCAGTTTCCTACCACTTACCAAAAACATGGTAAGTATTGTCTACTCAATTGCCCCAAGGTGAGAGTGTACATTCATGTGAAAATGATTGGCTTTTTTGACATATTTGTACAAACAAACATATGATCATCTTTGAAACAGGGCCTATTAATGAAGGTGATATATTTGAACAAAACCACAAGGAAAATTAGTGTTGTCAATCATTTGTTCAACAGAATGCATTTTTCCACGGATGGTCACTCCAAATGAATCGATTCCGCTTTCATTGTGTAAAGTTAGCCATCTCTCTGAAAATCCATACCAGGTTATGCATGTTACCATGCAGTGATGGACACTTGCTCTGGTCAAGCTTGGCAAATGGTTCAACGAGCTACTCAGTTTAAAAAAGAAAAAAAAAAAACAAATTATGTTTTTAAAAGCTGCTAAATGGATTCATTTGTAGACTGTCCAACTCAGAAATCCTCTGAGACTGGCAGGAAATGCAAAATAAAATTTGAGATTAGGAAAAAGTGGGTGTGTTCGGGGGGTAGGGGGAAAAACTTAGATTTTGAAATGAGGGGAGCATAAATAATGGCTCCTACATAAATAATGTCCTGATTTTTTTTTTTTTTTGTTCATTTAAATTGTAAAAATTACTACAAAATGTCAATTTTAGATGTCATTTGATAGAGGTGTATCAACTTTATTAATATGCACAGATTCGAAGAGGATCAAATGTTTGCTTGTCCAAATATGTTTATAAATAAATAAACAAACATTTTTATAATCATCATAAATAAAATTCCATGGGGTGTACTTATTTTTTCACATGACTGGATGTGTACATGGTGCCCTGCAGTAGACTGGTGTCCCATTCACGGTTTATTCATGGCTTGTACCCAGTGTGCCTGGGATGGGCTCCGGAAGCACCATGGCTCTGACCAGGATAAACCAGAATAAAAATGACACCTTACACATGGGGAATTCAGATGCTAAAGAATAGGAGTAGCATTGATTGAAGAAATGTGTTTTTATTGCAGATTTTTAATCTGAGTTGAGTCAGCCAGTGACTCGGTGAACATTCATTCCAAACCCTTGATTGTGTTCTACTCCTGTCTGTTGTACCCTTACAGTAGTTTGCAACTTTTGTTACGCTTTAATAATAGTAAATCTGAATTTTGCAACTCTAAAATAATTGTCTAAACATTGAAATAATTAAATGAGTTACTAAAATAGTCCTTTAGTGTGCTTTTTATAACTAGTCATTATACAAGACTGTATAAGAATAAAGAACGTAACCTGGAGCATAGCCACTCGTTCACTCTTTTAAGAGGAATCACAATGTTGAAATATCAGACTGCGCTCATCCATGGAGTCCAATAGTAAATTCAAGTACAAAGGGGAGCTTAGATCCTGTGGAGTCATGCTATTAACAAAGGAAATGTAAAAACCTCTCAGCAGACTGCACTGAATATACTTTCACAGGCTCAAAACAACCACAGCTGCATGTTGGCTTTCACGATTTGTTTGTTTGTGCTTTAAGGTACAACGAGACATTGGTGGTGCCTATCATAGAGAACACACCAGAGGAGAAGGACCTGAAGGAACGCATGGCCAGAGCTATGGAGGAGTACCCAGATTCCTGTGCTGTGCTCGTCAGACGGCATGGAGTGTATGTGTGGGGAGAGAGCTGGGAAAAAGCCAAGACTATGTGAGATCCCAGACCATACACTGAATATATTACTAATTTCTGCAGGTTTTCACACTGAATTTGTTCACTAAGAGCCTGAAGGGAAATGTTGCTAAAGAGTTGTGCTGTTGTCATTTATTTGGGTTTCAAGGTAATTACGCAAGCAGCGGGGGTGAAAGAAATAATAACTCCTTTATCCAGTTCTGTCTAGTTATAGGAATAATGAAGGCGCTGCTGTTGGAATACATCGGAAATCTATCAGGTTTGATTAGGATCAGCTCTTCCCAGTAATAAGTGAACCTGGCAGTGCACAGCTACTAAAGGCACAATTCCAAGGAAACTGCTGAGATTCCTAGATAAATAGTTGCAGAGTAGTTTCCAAAACATAGAGTGCAGTAAAAGTGTTCAAAAGTTGTACTACAAAAGTCAGAAAGGGTTATAAATGTGATTCTTTGCTGCACCATGAAACAAACGCCTTTCAGTATTCTGCGTGAAAAAATATATACTTTTTTTCCTTCTATTAAACATCCAGCTGCAAAAAGAATTCTTGATATCTTTTCAATTTGTTACAACAGCAGCGGTTTTTAATAAACTCGTATATCATTCTAGAAATGTTCTATAAAGAAATTTTAGAACCATTTTCTCTCAGCTATGGTTTGATGGATTAACATAGTTACATTTTAAATGTATTGTCATACAATGTCACTGGTTGTGTTACTTTTACTTCTATGGAGTTCCAAAGAGTAAACATTCTCATCATTAGATCTGCATCAGAGTGTGTGAGTATGAGCTGCACATGGCTCATCCAACCACCAAATGGGGCGTATTTGGCTGTAATCACTGCTGCCAGCATGGATTTAGCAATTAGATTTTGAGCAAGAGGCGCAATTACCTTTTTACACAATAGTTTCCTTTTCCATAACATTTGTAAAATAATTAACATTGAGTTATGCCATGTGTTCAGTAGTGTATGTTGATGGATGTGACAGCATTATAGATAATAATTTGGTGTTTTTTTCACGCTGCCTCACTCACCTAATAATCATCTCTCCCTTTTTTCCAGGTGTGAATGTTATGACTACCTGTTTGACATTGCTGTGCAGATGAAGCAGTGTGGTTTAGACCCATCCGCAGTTCCCACTGAAGCTCAAGGCATTGTTTAATCTGACTCACTGATGACGTCTGGATGACGCTTGCTTTTTCTTTGGAGAAGCAGACAATGAGGAACACATTGGATACTGTTAATCAGAAAAGATTCAGTTTTCACCAATCAGATATCAGCTGGCATGATACTTTGTCACAAATGTAATTATGAATATTTCATAATTAAGGATAATAAAACAATATCTGATTTACTGTGTGTTCACAGCAGACTGTAAAGAAACAAACGATAGAAGAGCATCCTTTTGAATTTTGGTTTATGTTTTTACTATTGATTTAAAAGCTAAAATTATGGCTTGTTCCATTGTCATGTACCTAACATATGAATTCACGATGACATTAAAGGAAATACAATTTGGAAATACCTGTCATCATTAAAGAAAATGATGAGTGAATTTCTAAGAATGAAGGGAGTATGAAGGGTTTTCTGCTACACACCAAACCATTTATCCTATTAAAGCATTTCATACTGACAATGGCTGGTTTCTTGAAATAAGCTTTTAATGCTGACTCACTGCTAGACTGCTTGTTGCAGATTTTCTTCTTTCTTTAAAAAGTCAGTCTTTTTCTTAGGCTTTATATAAACCTGGAGTGACCCAGTTGATCCTCATTGGCTCCCTTGGCTCCCTTGGCATTGATGTGTCATGTACGACATGTTCCTCTGCTTAGGATTCTGTCTGCAATTGATTTTTTTCGAATGTGGTCGGTTGGTGATTTGGACTTGACGCAGTGTCACACAATACAAAGGAATTTATTTTCATCCACAAGGTGTCAGTGTAGTTCTAAAACCCATATAGGAGCACCGTATAGTGCTAGGGATCATTCATATTCACATTATCCAGGTTTAATAAGTCTGCTCTGTCTATTGAAGATGCTGTCGAACTCATGATAAATGAAGGGTGAGGAGTTAGGTACTAAATGACGACTTCTTTTTCTTGATGGATTCAGCGACAAGTTGCTCTGTGGAGCCAGTCTTTGTTCTATTGCCTTCCGGTTTCAACTGCTACCGTTCCCCCATCCATTTGAATGAACATTATTCCCGGAGGTGCCATAACTCGCAGGCTGCCCACGCTGGCTGGAGACTGCTAGG
Organism: Noturus placidus; assembly: GCA_022414735.1. NCBI lineage: Eukaryota > Metazoa > Chordata > Actinopteri > Siluriformes > Ictaluridae > Noturus > Noturus placidus. The sequence continues at coordinate 122,850 of JAFFST010050822.1, read as the reverse complement.
CTCAGCTGATTCAACCCCACTGTGACTACTCTCATCCTATCCTTCCTGAGTGTGGGCATACCTGCTGAGCAACGGCAAGACAAATCACAGCCAATTCCTACTGGAGTTGTTTATTCTAGTCTTGTTCATTCCGGAGAACTCAAATTCTGGTGTGTAAGCACGTGATGAAAGCTGGCACCTTGGCATTTAAGGATAAGACCAGTGTTGACCAGCTGTCTCTCATCACTGACAGAGCACTGACCTGTAACAATGTGCTGCCATCCATGTATTTGTAAATGTAGTTACTGATGATTTGCTAGTCAGGTTAGGTGTAGGTGTAATTCACAATTCAAGTTCACAACAAATATTGTTGTTTCTTAACAATGTACTGAACAGTGATGGACCTGGTTTGGCTATGTCTCTGATTGACTGAAGCTTCATGGTAGCTTTGGCTTTACAGGCTTGTGCAATATTGATTTTTCCTCAGCTGGATGCTGATTCTGCAGTAATTCAAAGTGAAAAGACAAAAAACATAATATGTTTTCGATATAATCCTTTTCCAGCATATTTAATCACTTTCTAATGATCACCATTATTGTTATTTATAAAATGTTAAATACAGTACCGTCTTGTAGGCCTGTTGAATATGTACAAGCCCAAATTTTCATCCTTTTTCCTCTTTTGACCATTTTTGGCTGATATTGTTTAGTCCATCCATCCATCCATCTTAGTGAAATTCCTAATAAACATACTTAAATGATGTTAAGCTATGCACAGTACTTGTCTAATGTTAGCTAAGTCAAACATTCTATACTGAAACTGAACAATGATGATTTATTTTGTATTAATAATCTCAAAACATTTTATAATTACCTTGGCAGAAAGCAATGCCAGTAAAGATTGTAAGATGGGTTAAGGGGGCAAGGCTACCAGGCGGTGTGATTTAATATCAGAGAGTTCTAAGTATCTGCACAAATCATTCCAGATTCATATGCTGATTGGCTCATCTCCTGTTTTATCGGGAGAAAAAGACAGCTCTTCTGGGATTTTTTTCAGTGATGACTCATACTAGCATACGTCGAGGTTAAATTGTGGAGCTTCTACAGAAAATGTGTAAAGGCAGATCAGGTAATATAATCGGAGTGAATCTCATTGGATATTGTGGCAGTGTAAAATCGCGTAGAGACGATTAAATTGTTATATCACACAAACCTATGATTTTACAATCCATCAATCTTTATTGCTCCTCATGCTGAAAAACGACAGCAACTAACCACAGATGCAAATGCCACATATAAAATCAGCATTGTAGGTTTTAATGGTCTTCTGTTGTATAAAAATGCATCAACAAAATGCTGACTAAGAATAAACTAAACAGACAGTTGTGCAATTACTTCAAGTTATTAGTTTCACCCAATATATATTCAAATACCCTCAGACCTAAGTGGAATGAGATGGAGCATAAAGATAAACACAAACCGACCAATTACTTGGTCTGCACTATAAATATGCACATACACATCCAGTACATACTTTCAGTGGACAGTACCTTAAATCAGCAGATCAGATGTCCGAACAGGCTGTAATTATAGGCTTTCAGTTCCACTAATTAACCCAGATAATTCATGTATGCTTTTCGCACTGAAGGAAGTTGCTATGTTAATGTGTGACTCACAGCAGGAAGCTGTGATGTCGACGAGGGCAATTTCCTTCCACTTTGTGCATGGCACATTTGAAATCAAGGTTCTAGGACCCAGTGTGAGCATTTTAGGTGCTTCACTCCTGATTACAATTTTGGATGCTAAGCACCTCACAGACCTATATACTTTCACTCACTTGCATCCAACGAGCGCTGTGTATCAGGGATGCAGAGTCTTGTGGCACAGTAAAATAGAAGGGAGCATGGGCAGGGGAAAAACTATACATTTGTCCTTACCACTTATCATACACAGGGTCACAGGGGAACCTGGCTCCTATCCAAGGGAACTCCTAACTCAGGGCACATGTCTCATGCCAACCCAAAGCATGGCATAATTGCACACACAGTCAAACAATACTGACAGTTTGGAAATACATGTTCTCCCCGTGCTTCGGGGGTTTCCTCTAGGTACTCAAGGTTTCCTCCCCCAATCCAAACGCGTACACTGTGGGCGACAGTGTACGCGTTTGGATTGGGGGAGGAAACCTTGAGTATCTAGAGGAAACCCCCGAAGCACGGGGAGAACATGCAAGGACTGCACAAACAGGGCAGAGGTGAGATTTGAACCCCCACCCCTGTAAGTATTTGGCAAACGTGCCAACCAGTAAGCCACTGTGCCCTCCCCCTTATACATTTGTAAAAAAAAAAAAAAAATAAAAAATAAAATAAAATAATAATAATAATAATAATAATAATAATAAAATATTTCAGAAAATTGTTGAGTAAATGGTTGAGTGAGCATTAGACAATGCTAAACCAAATGGATGAGGAAAAAATAGCCAGTCATTTTTAACAACACAGTATACAGGATTACATTAGACATATAGTAAAATGTTTATGCAATCAAGGACAGTTAGAAAAATCAAATCAGTGGCTTCACTGCGATATTGCTGCAGCAAGTAGACAGCTGCAGCAACACCACCAATGATGTAACATCAATCTGACGATCGCAAGAAAACAGAGAAAAATGGAGGAACAAAGATGTGATGACCAAAATAGCTGTAAGATTTATTATCTAAGAGAAGAGAAACCTGTCTAATCCAGGGTTATTAGATAATATTTTTTTCTCTCTACAATAGTCTTTAGCAGTGTCTCTCAACATAGGGCACATAAAGCATAGCCAGAGTTTAATTATTTTTAAAAATCTATATTTTATTTTGTTACAGTGGTGGACATCACAACCCAAAATATTTGTTCATTGAGTTTTTATAGTTATTCTCCTATCTGACTGGTCACTTGAATTATACAGTTGCAGTCAAAATTATTCAACCCCAATTGCAATTGAAATACAAGGAATGCTTCAATGGTTTCCCCAAATTCAACTGAAAATTCAACTTATACTGGCTTCATGAGTCTCAAAATTATTCAATCCCTTCATGGCAAGCACCTTTAGTACTTAGTAGAGCACACTTTTGCTGTTATGACCTGCTGCAAACTAGATGCATAGCTTCTGGCAGCGTTCCTGAAGAATCTTAGCCCATTCCTCATGAGCAATGGCCTCCAGTTCAGTGATATTCTTGGGTTTGTGGACTGCAACTGCTTTCTTCAAATCCCACCAGAGATTTTCTAAGGGGTTCAAGTCAGGTGATTGTGATGGGCCTGTAGAATCTTCCAGGACTTCTTCTCCAATTAAGCCTTGGTGGAATTTGAGATGTGCTTGGGATCATTGTCCTGTTGGAAGGTCCAATGACGCCCAAGCTTCAGCTTCCTTATCGATGACATGAAGTTTTCTCCTAGGATTTCCTGATACTTCAATGATACTCTTTCCGTCTAGACGCTGCAGGTTTCAAGTGCCAGAGGAAGAAAAGCAGCCCCAGAGCATCACCGAGCCACCACCATGCTTCACTGTGGACAGAGAGTTCTTTCTTCATTCTTTTTCCTCCAGACATACCGCTGATCCATCGTGCAAAAATGTTCCAGTTTGTTTCATCGCCACAGAACAGAATCCTAAAACCTATGTGGCTTATTTATATGATTTTGAGCCGACTTTTCTTGTGCTTTTGGATTAGTAGTGGTGCACGTCTTGGAATTATGGCATGGAAATCTTTTGTGTTTAGTACGTGCCTTACTGTGGTCACTGAAACCTCAGTGCATGTTGCCATTTGGGAAATTTGGGGAAACCACTTGAAGCATTCATTGTGTTGAACTATTTCAATTGCTTTTGTTTGATTTGTTCATTGCAAACAGGTGAAAGTCTTAAAATTTTGACAATAAACCTGATTTGCAATGGGGGTCTGAGCAATTCTGATGGCTGCTGTACAAGAATAACAAAAATATGTTACATTGGTGGAAGGTTCAGGAATAAAATACTCTCTGGCTCTAATAAACAGATGAATTATTGTTGTTCACATTTAAATAGTAACACTAATATTTTTATAGTCAGAGTATGTTCATAAATACTGTATGTACTGATGGAAATTATTTTTTCAGATAAAGTGGTCCTTGGCTGCAAAAACTTTGATAGCCCCTGCTCTAAAGCATCATCAACATCTGAAGCAACACACTAAGCAGTGGGTGTATTATTTAGCTTAAGGGTGTTTGTTGTATAGTCTAACAATTCTATATGTTAGAAAGAATGTTATGTTATCTGTAGCTTTTATGGGCCTTATGCAAATGTAGTTTTGATGCAGACCTTCCCACCTCTTAAAATTTGTTACCCCAGGGCCTTTAACTGCTATATCTAGTGGTCCTGGTTCTAGATGTCTGTTCCACTATGATGATTCCTGCACCTATTGGGTGATAGCTAGGTAGATTGCTACTGCAGATATTAGCATAACATAACTTGTTTTGTTCTTCATGATGATGTTTGTTTAGCTGAGATGAAAATGACAGATCAGATTTTCAGCCTTCATTTCCTCATATTTATCTAGTTGTGTTAAACCTGCCACCTTTTGTTTGAAACAACCCTATTTTTGAAGTGATAAAAAATATTGGAACATGACTGACTGACATGACTGACAGGTGTTGGAACATTGTATTTCCTCATTTGTATGTCACTTTGGATAAAAACATCTGCTAAATTAATACATGTAAATGTAAATGTGTTCCTTGCTGCCCAGATGTGACTAGCTCCGAATGTCTGCTTTTGGTTTGAACAGTAGGTTTCACCTGTGAAGACTGCCTTTGTTGTTAAAAAGGATGAACCAACAAGAAAACCAGAGAGCTGAATATGGGAGAAAAGTAAGTCATTTTGAAGCTGAGAAAAATCAGAACTACTGCACAAGCATTGTACATAGCCAATAAAACAATTTGGAATGTCCTGAAAAAGAAAGAAACCACTGGTGTACTAACAGCCAGATTAGGAACAGGTCAGCCAAGGAAAACAATAGCAGTTGGTGAGAGAATCATTGTGAGAGCTATGAAGTAAACACCCCAAAACAACAGTTAATGACATCAATACCAACCTTCACAGGGAAGAGGTGAAGGTATCACAATACACCATTCCAAGAAGACTTCAAGGGCAGAACTATAGAGGCCATACCACACAATGCAAACCACTCATCATCAGTAAGAAATCAGAAAGACAGATTGGAATTCACAACAAAATAGAGAAATGAGCCACAAAAGTTCAGGAACTAAGATTAACCTCTACCAAAGTGATGGAAAGGCCAAAGTGTGGAGAAAGAAAGGATCTGCTCATGATTCAAAACAAGGAATCTCATCGGTCAAGAATGGTGTAGGTATTGTCATGGTTTGGGCTTGCATGGCTGCTTCTAGTACAAGCTCATTAATCTTTATTGATGATATAACTCATGAATCATTATCAGCAGAATGAATTCATAAGTCTACAAAAACAATCTGTCTTCTATCATCTCATATTCATATTTTGATCTCAAATCCAAATATCTTCAGTGTATTGCGAAAACAATAGGATTTGCCTTGCTGTTCCAATACTTTCAGAGAGGACTCTATAATTAAATAAAATTCAATATTGTTTCAGTTGTGACATTACAAAATGTCAAAAGGTTCAGGGGGGAAGGGGGGAGATACTTATGCAAGCCACTGTATGTGTATACTTTGTGTAGCATGATCTGAAGGCTGCATGAGGGGCTAAGTGTTGAAGCTGGAAAAATGTAGGCACTTGTTGAACACACCAGGGTTGTGTTGAAGGAAATTTGGGCCAAGGTCATGTTTGTGCTTTTGTTCTTGCATCACACATTGGGTTGGAGGAGTAATTCACGTCTGCCTGCCTCCCTTCCTTGCTCCGTCGCTTGTCTGCTGGGGAAAATTGCAGTGCTGAATGGATCTCAGCAAGAGGAATGTGGCTAATGGCCTGAATATCCTTGCAGGGAGGTTAGAGACCACCTAACCTGTTCATCAAAATGCTGGATATGTATGCATTATCACCTGCACTCTCCGTGAAAGCCTAGAATTCAGCATTGGGATCTCTGGGAGGAGATGACCTGAGGCCACACCTTGCATCTCTACATTTGCTTATTCAGGAAGTGTGTGCAGGTGCAGTGCTTCACCAACATCGATCCCAGGAACATTAGTGGTCTTGACAGCTGGAAGAGCTTTGGAATGGGATGCTCCAGGCTTGCAAATAACACTTTGCAGTGATGCATCATGTGCCCTGCCCTGTCATATGCTAAGACAAGTTATGGTTGGATGGAGACAGCTGCTTGAAAGCAGAGATATTAATGGCATTGATAGTAGAGTGATAAAGGAGAGATTATCCATGTTCTGCAAGCACAGAGCGTAACATTAATCAATCAATGATAGAGATAATGAGTTCATAATTAATTCCTAATTTGGATTTTGATAAAATTCCTGTTTAAAATTGTGTTAAAATGCTCAACACGTTCAGACTGGCCAAAATGAAAAAAAAAAAAAAAAAATCGGATATCTGAGTCAAAGAACAGGTCAGAAGGGAGGCTGTACAGAAAGAGAAATTAAATTAACTTTGAATGTTCTTTATCCTTTTTTTTTAATAAAGGTAATTAAGTTCATATCTTGCTGGACTATTTGATTTGGTGGAATGAAGCATGACACATTGCAGTGGGAGAGAGAGGGAGGTAATCAAGGTACTTTTCCGCCACTACTTCATCAATACTGAGCACTGGAAAATCAGAGTATTCAGGCCTCGCCTGGCTCTGTGTCTCCAGAGACATCAATCATCTGTCGGCTTGTGCATAGTTTTCTTGTTTTGCACACATGCTCATTTACAGATTGATTTGTGCTCCATCAATTTAAAGCCTTGAACCAACCAGCTATGTCCATGCAATTACAAGTGTGACATCTTGTATGCTTGGACATCGCTAGGCCTATTATATGAAAATATTCATTACCCCCTCGTGCAATATCAGTCAATATATTTTCTTTTTGATTTCCTTTTTTTCCATCAACGTTTCGACTCCATCGCATCTTAAACCTGTTCCTTGGTGGGCACAAGGACCTGAGGGAGGCTGCTATGTGCACTATGCACACAATGGCGTAAAAACTTGTAGCTCGACTTCGTCCAGCTTGTATACACTTTAATGAGCCGTTGTGTTGGTCAGCGAAATCGCTAGTGATGTCCCTGACATGCAAAAACACTGATCAGTAGTCATCGGGTATAGTGTCTTAATTTGGAATAATTTCAACATGTGAAGTCTGAATTTTTATCAAAAAGAATATTTACAGTGTGTTGCATAAATATCCACCCCCTTGAACTTGTACAACCTGGAACTAAAATGTATTTAATTAGGAATATATTTAATGATGCTCCACAGGAATTTTTTTTATAACTAGAACTATAAATAAAACAGAATTAATTAAGATTCATGATATATATTATATCCCAATTACAGTAAGTCCATTTCAGTACCAGGTTGAAACATTACAAAAAGTGGATAAGTTCAAAGGGGTGAATACTTATTTAAGGCACTGTAACTATCTATTGTTATAGTGCAGCCTGAGATTAAATTTTCCCTTCTAGTAAAGGGTTAAACTAAAATTACTAATCTGGGTGTAGAAAAGATCCAAAGCACACTGGGAACTCTGTCTGTCTTTAATAATAGAAAAATCTATTCGTTCAACATTGCTTCAAAGGAGTCAGGGTATTATCAGCAAACAGCAAAGCAATAACGCAAGATGTAAAAAATGTCTAAAAGGCTAGAATATCATATAACTATGCATATGATGTTAAACTATGCAAAAAAAGGAATCAGTGAATTTCAAATACAAGGCATAATGAATATCTGGTATGCCCGATCATGTCAGACCTTACTTTATAATACAATAGAAATGTGTTTTGACTTCTCTCCATCAGAGACAAACACAATGACAACGACTTGGAACATAATCAGGGACTGATGTTCAACCCTGTAACCATACAAAAGGGGTGATATGAAATAGACTCGCCTCTGTGGACCCACAAAAATAGTTTTATAATAGTCCAATCAGACCGCTTTGTGTTGGGGAACCTGTCTAATGGAGTGTGTGCTGTAGGGAGAAAATAACATTCTTGCAGGTTGAAGAGACACACAACAACAAATAGTGACAACTGAATGATCTTATTATTATTATTTTACGCTTTGCAAATAGCAGCTGGTCTCTCGAGTGCAAACTGTATTTTCAGAGTAGAGAAAAGTAGTCTTGCAAAAAGAGTTGTTTAATAGGATTGTGTGTGCGTGTGTGTGTGTGTGTGTGTGTGTGTGTGTGTGTGTGTGTGTGGCCGAAAGTCCCCATAATGTAAGTAATACGTATAAATTTTAACATTGGAGCAGAGGAGGTAAAAAATACCCAAATTCTTTACTCAAGTAAAGAGCAATTATGCTTCTAAATGAATCCAATGGTAAAGCTTCAAATCTTTCACTCACATTAAAGCAGAGAATTATAAACTTTTAAATCTACTTAATGTATAAAACTACATAAAGGTTTCACAAAATAAACAACATTTGCCTTAAATCCATTCATCCATCAATTTTCAGTACCACAGGAGCCTGGAGCCTGTCCCAATTTTCTGTGACCATATACAGCTGTGTATTACACATACGTGTGCTATATCATTTTGAAGATAATAAGATGAATTATTTTGAAACCTAGTCACTTGAAATGTGTGGGTGCTATATAACATGGAGTTAGACATTTACAGTTTATACTTTAATGGGAACAAGTACTTTACGTAAGATTACAGTGATTGATGTTAACTCTCATTCCTGTGGTTACATTTGTCCATTTTTTTTTATTTATTAAGAATTTTGATCAACTCCTTGAAGTTGGCTGTTGCTTGAAGACTTTACAAATATGGTTATAGAAAAATGTAGTAATATTTGGAACCTTAATGAGTAAAAAATACAATATTTTTAAATGTACGTAAAAATAGGTAAGTAAAACGTGGGAGAAAATGCAAATTAACAGAATCTTTCACAGTTAATTAATTGGTGAAGTATGGGTCAGATTCCTAGCAGATTTTCAATATCACCAGGAAATCTCTACAGATGGATGCCAAATAGATTTTACATGGAAAATATGGTCATTTTTTTTTTATCGTTTTATTTATTTATTTATTTATTTATTTAAAGTGACAGCTTTCATTTAGTAAAATTTTCTTTAAATGGTGTCAATTTTTGGCACATATGTTTTTGAGGGAAATTACTACTTTAAAAAAAGTTGTGTTTTGTTTGTAAATGCATGCCATTTATCCAATTCTTTGAGGGGAAAATTTAAATCATTATATGTAATTATATAAATTCTTTTTTGACACTTACTTTAAAGGATGCCAAAAATTCTGGCTTTGTCTCTAGCATGACATTCACTATTCCCCAAGCATGGTAGACTAACATTTTGTTACACCTTAAGCCCAGTGCACTCAAACACAGTCACTCTGAAGGGGTATGTGTAGATTGAGATTTCAGAGCCTTTGTGCTAGATTGCCATAAGGTTCAGTGCTGTGGCTCTCACTTCAATTGTGTCACTCAAAATAGGAGCTCCCCCCCCCTCTCTCTCTCTGTCCCTTCTGTGTGTTTCTTGTCAACTCGTCATGCATCCCCTCTCTTTGTATTTCTCTGAAATTGCTGTCTATTGGTGGGAGATTCCTTTCAGAACAGGTTTTGAGCAGAGTAGAGACTCAGGGTGTGTCTGGAATGACAATGAGGCCTTGGCTCCGACTCTAATATTAACTTATTGAAAGACTCCTCAGAAATTGTCTTGCCATGCTTTTCTTCAGCGTGTCAGCGCTGCTATTGTTCTTTTGATGGTGCAGCTCTTATTAAAGGCCATCTAGAAAGGTTACTCGATCAGAGAGAGAGAGAGAAAGGAATGGAACTCAAGAAGCTCTGATGTATAAATGCTGATGAACATTTTAATGTGCATAAAATGCCTTTATTTGATGTGTGATTACACAAGGAGAATCCTTACGTCCTTTTGCTTTTTTTCTTTCTTTCTTTCATATTACCTTTCTTGTAGTAATTGTTTCCTTATAAATTCAACTTATATGACTAATTAGTAGCCCTGCTTCTTTTCACTGATGGATTAAACAAAAAGATGATTTAATGGATAGATACGTTTGCAGCCAATTTTTTTCTTCATTTCCAAATGTCATATAAAGTAAAAAAAAAAAAAAAAAAAAGAGGAACCAAGGTAGTTTAAAAGTCAGAGCTAAAAAGCTGCCATGCAAAGCCACAGGGAGTCATAACTTGTTAACATTTTCCGGTGTGTAACAAAAGGCGCCCGGGCTCTTCAGATACGCCACTCTCATTTTTTCCCCCAGATGCAAAAAATAAACCGGGATTGCAATAAACCCTGTGTTGCATAACATCACACAAATAACTCCTGCGGTTTTCTCTTTCCCTCTGCTTGCCTCCTGCCTCGCGCTCCCAATTTGTTGTTCATGATGTACTGTGAGTTTAGCTTTTCATTTCTTAACAAGGATGCAGGTGCCTTTACCACAATTCAATTGTATGGCACTGATGAATAGAATCCCTCAACAACACACAGACAAAAGGATTAAATATAATATTAATGCTGTAAGGGGGACCTTTTTTATTGAGCTAATGTTGTACAATCCATTAAAAGGTGTCAGTCTTGGCATTGTACTGTACACAGCAGCACAAATAAAGAAAAAAGATATTCTTTTCCTGCAGGACTTTCTGCTGGAGTTGTATGTATGTTTCACAAGACCAGAAAAGAAGGATTTATGCATGCAGTGGACGAGCAAGGGGAAGAATTCATGGTGCCATTCTTGGGCTTCTACATATGAAATATCATATTTGAGCTCACTATATAAATTTCAAAAAGTTTATTTTTTTAACTGTGCACTCAAGAGACTTTAGAGGTCTGGTAACAAGTCATTATTGATCTGGAGAGCGACTCCTGTTGCTTTGAATTCCATAAACTTCAGGAGCTCTTCATCGACTAACTGTGCAACCAAAAGAAAAGTCTGAAAAAAAGTTTCCATATTCAGACAAATCACCCCAGAAGTGGAAGTCTGTAATGAATGAGATGAAAGCGTTCTGACATTGCAGGTAGTGGCAGTGTTTGCCAAGTATAGACGATGCCTGAGGCATACTGTGGCAGCAGGATGTGGAGCTGGGGAGTTCGCTCAGAGCCAGGAGAGTGACGTCAATGTCTGATTCCACTGGGAACTGTTCATGACTTTATAGATACCATATATTATATATATATATATATATATATATATATATATATAATATATATATATATATATATATGCATGCACATGCTATATGCCACTGTATGTATATGTATCTGTATCTAAGTGCTCCAAATGGGAGTGGCTATAAGAAAATAGCACAAGCATTGAAAATGTCCATTTCCAGCATCAGGGCAATAATTAAGAAGTTCCAGTCAACTGGAAATGTTATGAATCAACCTGGAATTGGACGTGTCTATATTGTCTCAACAAACTGAAGAGGATGGTCTGATTGGCCAAAAAAAAACTCCACAGATCACAAGCTGGAGAATTGCAGAAGATAGTTGGATCTTGGGGTCAGAAAGTCTAGAAAACTACAATCCGAAGTCACCTACATCACCACAAGTTGTTTGGAAGGGTTTCAAGAAAAAAAAACATCACCTCCCATCAAAAAACAAACTCAAGTGTCTTCAGTCTTCCAGACACTACTGGAACTTCAGATCATGTTCTATGGTCAGATGAAACCAAAATGGAGCTTTTTGGCAGGAACTGCGAAAGTTCCTCATGACCACGGTTAAATATGGTGGTGGCTCTTTAATGTTTTGGGGCTGTTTTCTGCCAAAGGACCTGGACATTTTGTTAGGATACATGGCATCATGGACTATCAAATATCAACAGATATTAAATGAAAACCTGACTGACTCTGCCAGAAAGCTTAAAATGGGCTGTGGTTGGATCTTCCAGCAGGTCAATGATCCAAAACATACATCAAATCAACACAAAAATGGTTTACTGACCACAAAATCAAGGTCCTGCCATGACCGTCACAGTCCCCTGACTAGAAACCCATAGAAACCCTGTGGGGTGAACTGAAGAGGAGAGTCCACCAGCATGGACCTTGAAATTTGAATAATATGGAGAGATTCTGTATGGAGGAACGGTCTCAGATCCTATGCCATGTATTCTCCAACCTCATCAGGCATTATAGGAAAAGACTCAGAGCAGTTATCTTGACAGAGGGAGTTGACTATTGGTATTGACTAAAGGTGTGCCAATAATTGTTGCACACCTATATTTACCAAAGTTTATTTTTTTGATAAACCTGTATTTTGTTTGCAATCATTTGATATCCATGAGAGCAGATAAAATGTATAAAACATGCATGTGTGCATATTATATATATATATATATATATATATATATATATATATATATATATATATATATATAT
>JAFFST010050822.1:71997-90112 GCA_022414735.1 Noturus placidus | reverse complement strand
CTACCCCCCCCCCCCCCCCGTGATTCATTTATTTTCCATATGTAGTTCATAGTGCAATTCATATGTGATCGCATTGTTCACATCATATATGTTTATGATTTTGCACCATAACATTGAAATGTAAACAAATATATTTTTCACATGATCACATTCATGTTGGATCACATGAAATCTGTTTGACTTTTCCATAGGGGCAGTTAAACAGCAACAAACACTACAAATGTATTTACACCATCACCTAATAACAATTTAAGTGATTGGAGAGAAAGAAAAACTCATTTAATCACTAGGTGTGGAAAATTGTAATTTACTTGAATTTTTTTCTTTCATCTAAAACATTTGACTTACTAGCAGTGTTGGGGAGAAGCTGGCTACAAGTAATCACATTGCTGCCTTTACTAAATTTTTAGTAGTCTGGCAGTAGCTGAGCTGTTTTCAAAATATCAAGCTTTTTCCAGAAATGTCACATCACATTTTCTTGACCAAAACCAAGAACAATTCTAAACTTTAACAGATGTGACAGTGAGAATAATACCTAGCTCTATAATCAGTGCATATATACAATATACATATTTATCAAGGCAAAAACATCTACTTATTAGCATATTAGAGTTATCATGCTAGCGAACATTTGAGAGATTTGGAATAAATTTGTTTTTTCCTCGTGTTCTTTGGTTCGTAGGTGAAAGATCAAGTATCTAAACGTTTAATAATTAAAATGACTGATTTGAGGAAGACATCTGTTTCTTTTGTGAATCTTTCTTATACATTTATTTTCATACTTTGAGTAAATTGAAGTGTATATTTTTTATTAAAAAGTATTCAATTTTATACCTTTAAAATTTAAGAGTATTGATTTAGATGAGTCATTTTCTTTTGCTTGAGTATGGAATTTGAGTACTTTTACCACCCGTCAATACAAATAGTCATCAAAATAACATTGCCATGTCCACACCAGAATCTATGTCGAACTACAGTTCTCAAAATATAGCATTGCCTACAAACATGTCCACCAAGGATGACAACACACCACCATCACAGACACACTCACATTCACCCAACTATTGATTGCGCTCACCATCACACTATCAGGCACACAGTAAATGTTCTGTGTTGTTTTCACCAGTCATTACCCAGCCTTTGGAATATTGGTTGTTAACCAGAAACAGGATCAAACACCAGGGATTCTTGACTTGCTCTTGGCTCATCTAGTTTACACTGTTCATTAATCGCCTGGTCTTTGCCTGCACCTTGACTCTTTTTGGATTATGTTTGTCTTGATTACTTTGATTATTAAATACCTGTCTACCTGCACTTGCGTCCTCACCTGCATTCCTGACCATTAGTTTTTAGTTCATAATGCTCTCAGAAGTTCCAAGTGTCCATCTGGGGTCAGACATGAAGTAACAAATTTTTAGAATAACCATATTAAGGGCAGTTATGATTTCCTATCAGAGTAAAGGAGGCATGCTCACATAAGAAAATAAATAATAAGTACAGCCTGGCCTCAGATTAGCCAATGCTGCTCTTGTTATCTCTTGAATGAAACTGAAAGTCCACATTTCTATTATCCTGCTCTAGCAGGCTCCGGCAAAATGCATCCCAGAACTCTGATGACTTCTTAATAGAAGGTTAGAATTGCGGTTACCCAGAATGCATCAATGAAATTAAGAAACCTTAATCAATGTAATATGATGTCATCAAAATGCTTCCAGCAGGGAAATATCAGTTCCATTATTCATGTCATGGGAAAAAAAGCATGTCAGTCATAGACATACATCAAAGCATTAGTGAGACCTCATTATGCTATCCACTGGCCCTCTTTTTTAATTACCAATAAAGAGCAATGCATTGTCAGATCTACTCAGCATCAAATTAAGGAAAGGTTCATGGATTTAAAAATTTAAATTAACAGCAACATTCTCTGACCAGGAGTGAAAAAGCCAAAAGTTGCCAGAGGAAGGAATGCATAAACAAGTGTTGGGTGTTTTTATAAGTTGATGGTGAATGAATAATTGATCACAAACATCACTCGCTTTTTGTCATATTGTCCAAAATCTGAGACATTGCAGACAGGCAAGGCGCTACAGGTGAAAGATGTACACACACACACACACACACACACACACACACACACACAATCATTTCCAGTTTATTGCCTATATTCTTAGATTTTTATATTTGAACTTTTTTTCAAGAATTGACATTTATTTATTCAAATCAGGTTTCATCTAATTAAATGTCCATACATTTACATCTGCAAAATCCAGTAGTGGAGTTGATGTTAGAATTAAAGTATTTATCTCAGTGTGAAGATGTTCTTTTCAGAGAAAGACTTATACAAAACAAACAGCTCAATTGAATCTCATTTGTTTGTTTTTTTAATCATCAAGGAAAAAAAAAATCATACACTTATGAAATTTTGGTGGATGGATGCTCCTAGTTTTGAAACCATCGAAAGCTGACAACTACGTGGCACTTGGAGGTGTTTGTGACCAGGAATGAGATATTTTACAATGGAGAGTGCTGACTTGGAGTGAGTGCTGTGTGTGATGGTTTCTCTTCGGAGGAGTTCTCCATCCAGTGCTTTAATTTGGAATGGGCTTTACAGTGGCTTGGTCCTCAATTTCAGAGCTTCAACAAGGGCCTGGTAAATGCAATTTGAAGCAGCTACAGAGTCGATCAAAGCTGAATCTTTGGAGAGACCGTCTACAGTAAGTGCCTTATCAACACTTTTGAAGAAAAATTCTGACAGGAGAGAAAATGAGAAGGACTCACCATTGGGGAGTGAGTGGAGGGGTTCACTCACTCGGTTTCTTGTTGGGGTGCTTGAGCTTTGGGCCACAAGGGACACTGTGCCACCTGATGCTTGTGATTACCACAGCAGTAATGCTGTATCTTCCTTCTTTGCTTTTCCTGTTCAATACTGCTGAGCTTAGATTGGCTGATTTGCATTTGTTCATGAGGGCTTGACTCTGGAGCTGGAAGTCTCTCCACACTGGTCACTTGTCGGTTATGGAGAAGTTGGTCCAGATGAATGAAAAGGTTAATAAGAGAGTCCAGTGCAATTTGTTCATCCCAACCTGCTAACTCTGTCAGAATATCTTGGTTGAGTCCCTGATGTGGAAAAAAAACACCTTGAGTGCTTTCCAATCACTACAATCAACAAGACTTCTGAATTCCAGTGCTAACTTTGCAAGACTGCATTTGCCTTGTTTGACGGACAGAAATTGCTCACTCAATTCATTTCCCTCTGGTGAGTGGTCGAAAACTCACTGAAAGAGTTTGATGAAGCCATGACATGATTTGTTCCCTTCCATGTGACCTTTGTCAATCAGGAGACTGATGAACTGGGTGATTTTGTGTGTTGATCAGAAATTCCTTCTTGGTTGGAGAAGTACAGGGGGGTCTCTGGAGTATTTGTCCAGGCATGCTATGAGCTAGGAGACTGAGGACGAACACACTGCTGGTGCAGCTAGTAGCAGGGTCAGCGTGCAGATGATATGCAAGAGTTTCATGTTCATCATGGCTAGCTGCTGGTATTGTTCCCCAACAAGATTTCCTTGAGGCACTATCACCTGCTGCCAATCTAGCACACCTGCTGCCTCCATGTAGATGGGGAAGTATACTGTCAGGCAGCAGAGACAGATGCAATTGCTGGCTTTATTTAAAAAAAAAAAAACAGGCAGACAAACCCAAAACACAAGGCACAATGTCAGGCGATCAACAAACTGACTTAATGGGGCAAAAACCAGAATAAAAAAAAGGACAGAAACAAGATCATGAACTAAAGAGCATGCATAATAAAAAAAGATTTGGAATGTCAGGCAAATAAACACAGGGAGAAAGTGAGCAGAAAAGGCTGACTGAAAGACTTTAAATTGTGTGTGTGTGTGTGTGTGTGTGCGCGCGCGCGAGACTGAATCCAGGTGTGAGTAATCAGTAATCACTTATTTGAACATGACATGGAGTGTGTGGCCTGGGAGTTGTAGTTCGTGATGAACATGATTATAGGCTGTGATGTTCTCTGAGAAGTTTAGTCAAGCACATAATCCAACATTGACATGACACAGGGATAGTAGAAGGCATGTAAAATTTTATGAACGTAGGTCATCTAGAAACAGAGATTCTTGACTATATTACATATAAAAATAAACTACAATGTGATTTCACCTGTTTCCAGTCTAATGAGAATGGTTTATGAGGTTTATGCAGGAAACTGACATAATAATTTCACATAACTTGACATCAGAAAATATAGTTATATCTCTGAATATATACATGTAAATTGTGAAAATATAAATGTACAATGCTGTGAAAAAGTCAATTATATTGATTTCTTCTGTTTTTGTGTAAATCTCATACTAATTTTGTTTCAGAAATTAAAAACAAAATATAAGATAAAACAAAGACAGCCTGAAACATAAAATACAGTTTATAAATGATAGTTATTTGTTGAAGCAAAAAAGTTATCCAATACCAACTGGGCATGTGTGAAAATGTATTTGCCCCCATAGTTACTAATTCCACAAATCTATGAAACTGTATTCATAATGGGGTTCAGCTGGACTAGACACAACCAGGCCTGATTACTGCCAACCATGTTCAATCAAATCAACACTTAAATAGAACTTTCTCAAGAGCATGAATTTGTTTAAAAGGTCTTACTCAGTAACACACTACACCAAAATTTTAAGAAATTCCAGAAATAATGAGGAAGAAGGTGATTGAAATACATCAGTTTGGGAATGGTTACAAAGCTATTTCAAAGGCTCTGGGACGCCAAAGAACCACATCGTGAACCATTATCTCCAAATGGATCCAATCCGTAAATTGAAACTAAACTGAAACTGGATTATGCAGCAGACAGTGATCCAAAGCATAGAACTAAGTTCACCACTGAAGACTCAAAAAAAGCAAAATTAAAGTTTTGGAGTGACCTAGTCAAAGTCCTGACTTGAACCAATTGAGAAACATGCAATTCATGCTTGACAACCCTTCAATGTGGCTGAACTAAAGCAGTTCTGCATAAAAGCGTGGGCCGAAATTCCTCCACAGTGCTGTGAAAGACTCCAGTTATTGGAAGCGTTTGCAGTTATTGCTGCTAAAGCTGGCACAGCCAGATTTTAGATGTAAGGGGGAAATTCGTTTTTCACATGGGTGATAGGTGTTGGACAACTTTTTTTGCTTCAATAGAAAAAAAAAATAATTAAAAAAAACCGTATAGTGTGTTTACTTGGGTTGCCTTTGTTTTATGTTGTATTTCGTTTGAAGATCTAAAACTATGTAGTAGGAGATATACTCAAAAACAGAGGAAATCATGCAAATACTTTTTCACAGCACTGTAAATCCAAAAATATATTTATTAATCCTGAATATATAAATGCAAATATGAATATATATATATATATCGTCTAGATCTCAATATAAATATATCTTTATGATCAGGAATGTCAATAGACAGATGTTCATACTGACTTTTTTTTTATTAAAGTAGCAAGCCTACTCATCCTGTATACATTTGTCAATGCAAATATTGTACTATTATATTGTATAATTATTTTAAGTGCAGATCACATATCTTAAAGGAAGTATGTTCCTCTACTTTACAAAAGCCTAGCCTTAGCACGAAAGGGTTCTCACAGTCTGTTAACAGTGTTAACGGTGCACCACAGTGGCCAAGACCATACAGCAGTTTAACAGGACAGGTTCCACTCAGAACAGGCCTCGCCATGGTCGCCCAAAGAAGTTGAGTGCACATACTCATTGTCATATTGAGAGATTGTCTTTGAGAAATAGATGTATGGGTTCTGCCAGCATTGCTGCAGAGGTTGAAGGGATGGGGGGTCACCCTGTCAATGCTCAGGCCATACGCCGCACACTGCATCAAATTGGTCTGCATGGCTGTAGTCCCAGAAGGAAGCCTCTTGAAAGATGATACACAAGAAAGCCCGCAAACAGTTTGCTGAAGACAAGCAGACTAAGTACATGGATTACTGGAACCATGTCCTGTGGTCTGATGAAAGCAAGATAAACTTATTTGGTTCAGATGGTATGAAGCGTGTGTGGCAGCAACCAGGTGAGGAGTACAAAGACATGTGTGTCTTGCCTACAGTCAAGCATGGTGGTGGGAGTGTCATCGTCTGGGCATGAGTGATGCCGGCACTGGGGAGCTACAGTTCATTGAGCGAACCATGAATGCCAACATGTACTGTGACATACCGAAGCAGAGCATGATCGCCTCCCTTCGGAGACTGGGCCGCAGGGCAGTATTCCAGCATGATAACCACCCCAAACACACCTCCAAGATGACCAGTGCCTTGCTAAAGAAGCTGAGGGTGAAGGTGATTGACTGGCCAAGCATGTCTCCAGACCTAAACCCTATTGAGCATATGTGGGTCATCCTCAAAGGAAAGGTGGAGGAGTACAAGGTCTCTAACATCCTCTAGCTCCGTGATGTCATCATGGAGTAGTGGAAGAGGACTCCAGTGGCAACCTGGTGAACTCCATGCCCAAGAGGGTTAAGGCAGTGCTGGAAAATAATGGTAGCCACACAAAATATTGACACTTTGGGCCCAATTTGGACATTTTCACTTAGTGGTGTACTCACTTTTACTGCCAGCGGTTTAGACATTAATGGCTGTGTGTTGAGTTATTTTGAGGCGACAGCAAATTGACACTGTTACACAAGCTGTACACTCACTACTTTACATTGTAGCACAGTGTCATTTCTTCAGTGTTGTCACATGAAAAGATATCATCAAATAATTACACAAATGTCAGGGGTGTACTCACTTTGGTGAGATACCGTATATGCAAGATTTAGATTTTCAAATTTAGATTGATAAATATATATTAACAATTTACATTTATATATGCAGAGTTAGAACTATATATTTTGATTTATATTTATATATTCAGAATTACATTTATATATTCCAAATTATATATTATAGATCAGTGGTGGGCAATTTTATCCGGAAAGGGCCGGTGTTGGTGCAGGAGCCACACCTGAATCTATTGAAAGCCAAGATCAGCTGATTAAACAGGTGGGATCAGGTGTGGCTCCTGCTTGGTTGGAATGAAAACCTGCTCCCACAATGGCCCTTTGTGGATAAGATTGGACACTATTATAGATTATAGATAGATAGATAGATAGATAGATAGATAGATAGATAGATAGATAGATAGATAGATAGATAGATAGATAGATGGATAGATAGATTTCAAGAAAGCTTTTCAGGGAGATATGATATGTAGTGGTCCTGAATAGACAAAAATAATGAAATAAGCATTTTTGTTTTGACATATACATATTATGTATATTATTACAAAGTTGGCAAATTTATTATGTATAATTATTATTATTACAGTTAAAGAGGAGGCATGTTATAGATGTAAATTATTTAAAAATGTAAAAAATAAAATTAACAATTAACAATTGATATAACAATACCTGCAGTGTCTTGCCTTAAGCTATATGTAACCACTAAAAGGTTTGTGCTGTGCTAAAGCCTGGCCAGCAAAATGCCATCTTGATCTGCATACAGTACGTGGCCCAGAGACATCAATGCAATGGAGGGTTTTTTGTTGTTGTTGTTTTTTTTTTGTCATCAGGGAAAATCCATTACCTGTTCATCTTACCTTGCAAGAAAGCCTATTTTTTTTCTTTCAGTCTGTGAGCTTTATCATTGCCTGGTCTACAGAAAAGGCCAAAAGTTCAGCTGGAAACCTAATTCTTTTGAGAGTGTGTGATGTGGTAGAAATGCTGCTGAGCTCTCAGGATAAGAGTTCGATTCTCTGCTGAATTGTGTCGCACTGTGAGCTGAGATTTCAAGCTGGCCCTTAACACAATTGGCATCTAAAAGACAAAAGGTGTTTGTCACCGTGCTGAGATGCAGTCGTACAGAGGAACAGCATCCGAACATGCCTGAACCCAACCTGCTTGTCTTGCTGCACTGGTGTCCTTGAAAATCAAGAGACAAACACTTCATCCAAATCTATTGTTTCTTTCTTTTTTTCTTTCTACAAAAATAATTTTTTTTAACCACCATTTTCTCTCTCCCTTTCTCCTTATCTCCTTCAATCTCTTTGCACGGATCTCTGCTTCCTTTCCTGTTCTTATTTAGTGCACTAATAGCTGAAATTGCTAATATAACTCAGTGGTAATGTCCATGAGAGTGAGAGTGACAGATGAGAGAATTGCATCTTTTGCAAATCTATCCTTTAATTTTCTGTGAGAAGAGATAAAGAAAGAATATGACATATAACAAAGCAGAGGCATCTCTAATGAGCTATATCAGCTGAATACTGTATCACAAGCATTAAGCATAAGTAGGTTATATAATGTAACAATACCCCTCTGCCTTTCTTCTTTTTTTCTGAAAGGATTGTTCTGCTACCATGTAAAAAAAAAAAAAGACGAAGAATAAATCAAATACTCTGCAGATGGCAAGAAAGTCTCTAAGAGGCTTTCAGTAATTTGGTGTATTAATGATTCGTTCTTCACCAGAAAACCTTTATAGGCTCTAAGAAGTCCATTCTCTCCTATTCCTCTGGTATAGTATGCCAACACGTTCATGTGTAGACCAACAGATGAATTCAACTGACAGAATTTCCATTTCCTCAATGTACATTGTGTATAGTCCTGTCCTTCAGTCACTGATCAAAAATAAGAGAGGATCATATGTAGCTCTCATGCAAGCAATGACCTTCTTCCACACTGCTACTGTGTATATGGGATATGTATTAGTGTGAGGCAAATGATAGTTTGATTAGGTCTCAGGCATTAGAATAGCTCATTTAATCTAGGAGAAATAAGGTATAATCTGACAGGCACTTATATGAAAAAGATCATGGAATTAAGGAACTGCCTATTTTCCTCCAGTTTAATTAGATGTTAATTAAAACCACATCTAGCATAGGTAATGAAGTTTAAAACATGCTTAACATGAATTCTAAAGCTAATATATATTTAATTATTGTAAGTGAACAAAAATGTTAACAGTGTGCAAAATGTATATTAGATGTGGCATAGATACTGAAGGTTATTTTACCACTGGCCATGAATCCATGTGTAACCATTATGGTCGTTATATAATAAAACATTTATGTAATACTGTTCATTGGAAATGTTCCCGTTCCTAAACGCATGCTGTAAATGCAAAGCAAACATTAATGACATGCAGATTTATTCAAATGTAATCATGGCCAGTGTGTGAATCATATTTTTTTTTTCATATTTATTTATTAATCAATAATTTCAGTGGTCTGCTTGTCCGATAGAGTTCATAATTGTACAAATTATTATCTGGGCCATTTGTCACTATAGTGCCTCAAAACTCCCAAGGAATGATGTCTATTTTAGAACACTTTTAGATTCTGTAATGTTTTTATTATTTACAAGATTATATCATGTGTTGTCTAGCCATCACAATCAGTAAAAATATGATGTATGTTCTAAAAAAAAAAAAAAAAAAAGACTTCTTCTACAGTGTTTTAGGCTTTATTTTACATTCTTCTTGTGGTCTTTTCTATTGCTGCATGAATGATTCACCTGTGAGACATGGCACAATCACTCATATCCTACCTCACAGCTGTTAGTCACCTGCTCCCCACTTCCCACCATTTTAGTCTTTTCTAGAACACCAAATGCCTAAAAGAAAAAAAAGAAAAGAAAATCAAAGTCTAATAAAGATTTTTCTCCATTTCTTAAATATCTGCAGACACTGGTCCAGTTAGATGGGTACTCCAATGTTTCATATTTAAAGGAGTGATATGAAAATTTATCTGTTCTGAATGCACTACTTATCACCTGCAAAAACAAGGTTTCTTTTCTACACACACCTCACATGTAAGAGCAGTCATATCCAAGCAGTGCAACAGTCCCCAAGATTATATCTGAATATTTCTCACTACCAAGAAAATGCCTACCAATGATCACAATTATGATACTGGGAGTTGGGAATTACTCATACACTAAGTTTTAAAAGAGTGGGGTATTAGACTGAGGGAGCTCAGGAATCCATCCATTCATCCATCCATCTTCTACCACTTACTCCTTTTCAGGGTCACGGTGAACCTGGAGCTTATCCCAGCAAGCATCGGGCACAAAGTGGGGTACACCCTGAACAGGGTGCCAGAGCTCAGGAATCATTTAACTTATTAATTTACCACCAATACTTTGAGCAGATACACACATCACGACAGAGGAACTTTACCCATTTTGATTGATTATACCTTTCTCTATCCAAGAACAGCAAGACAGATGTTCTCTCATGAATCCATGAAGTAAGAATCACTTCTCAAGTGTCTGAGTCAAATATACATGCATCATTGTCTGATGCTAGATACAGAAGAGAATGAAGAATATGAGTCATGGAAACAGGAAAAATAAAACCCCTACCTGTTGTTTGTCCACTAGATAACATTTGTTCCTTTCAGCACCAGAGTCTGTTATATATATATTTTTTTTTCCCCCCAAATAAGCACCAAGGTACTGAATGAGCATTTCAGGTATTAGTGTCCCAACCTCAGGAATGATTTGCATACCAGTAAAAGTTAATGTGTATAACACAGACTCACTTCTGTCATTAACCACTAGAAACCGCCTCACCACTATATTTACCAGTATTTCTTCTATATATACAGTGTGTGTGTGTGTGTGTGTGTGTTCTATTAACTGGAAATAAACAAAATTTTAGAAATTCTGAAAAAGATTGATACAGTGGAGTGAGAAGTTGAAGAATGATCGGTGTAAATTGTTATTATTTTGTTAAATAATAATATATATTTTTTTTAATTTAGCACTGCACTTCAGAAGCTACATAAGATATTACACATTTTCCAGAAAAAAATAATAACGATTTAGACCGATTATTCTGTTCAAACTTTTAATTAATGTATCGTGTTGCCTTCTTGAGAATCAGTGAATGTTTGCACCTGGTGTAATAGTTGTGTATGAGTTCCTCAGTTGTCTTAAGTACACCCCCTGACAGAAATTCTGGAATCAACACATTTAGAGGATGTTCGTTTTTTTACTTCATAGCAAATATACAAAGCACACATATGACACAAAACAATTTTTGTTTAATAGCTGAACATTCTGGCTTTGTGAAACATGCCTTAAACAAGCTAGATTAAATTAGTTTAATTAATGGCAAATTTTTTCACCTTGTAATTTGCAATTTCTCATTCCATGAAAAGAAAATACGTTTGGTGGTGATGAGGTTATTTTTCAGGATGATGATGCATCTTGACACAGAGGAAAGAGTGTTAAAGCTTTTCTTCAGGAAAGGCAGATCAACTCAATGACATGGCCTGCAAATGGTCCAGATCTCAATCCGATTGAAAATTTATGGTGGAAATTTAAAAAAATTGGTGCATGACCAGGCTCCACCCGGCAAAACTGATCTGTCCACTGCTTTTCCAGAACGTTAGAACTAGCTTGTTTGAGAATATTGTTTATTGTTAGTTAAGTCCATGCCTCAAAGAATTCAGGCCGTCATAAAAGCCTGAGGAGGAGCAACACATTACTAATTGTTGTTTTTTTTTTTTGTTGATGATTCCATATTTTTTCCCTCAACACTGAGTGAAGCCATAATTTTCCCGCTATTTGATCTGGAAAAAAAATAATTAAACTTGTTCATTATTGTTAATGAAACTAATTTAATATAATTTGTTTGATGCATGTTTCAGGAAGCCAGAATGATCAACTATAAAAAAAAAATTGTTTGGTGTCATATTTGTTTATTTGAACCTGCAGTTTTTATCTGAAGAACAGTGGGCAGTTTAACTCGGGAGGATCTTCTTTTGTCTTGAACACGTTGTTGCAAAGTCCTGGAAAATAACCCAGTACAAAATTGCTTCTGAAAGCTGATTGGCCGAGAACATCAATGTTTTTTTTTTAATCATCATTAGAAATACACTTACAGATTAACCCAAAGAAGCATTATGTCCAATTTCAGCTTGATTGGACTTATGGTGCCAGGAAACAGTTATTTGAATTTGACTCAAGTTAGCAGCTTGAGTCTGGGAGGCAGTCCATGTGTACATCTGCAGTATCATTAGTGGCCAGAAAGGATGGTATTCCAACTAAGATCAAGAATGGCTCACTACCAAAGATCTTAAACTCCTCATATCTTGATTATGGTCTCAGTTAGTGATTCCTTTTGATTTTAAACAAAAAGTCAACTAGATTTCCCTAAAAATTGGTTTTATCACAACAATTTCTGTACCTCATCCAATTTCATTGTTTAATTTTTTAGGCCTGTAGGTCCTAATCCCTTGGCCGAGGCAGTCTCTCAATATAGTTCTCCTCCACTGAATATGATTGAGTCACTGACACATCATCAGGTCATCTACATTCTACTGTGGACTGAAGCATGCTCCTGGACTCTCTACTGTGTGTTTTCAGCACTTGATGGACTGGTAGTGTTTAGTCTTGAGGGAACCTGTTAGACTCTTGCTGTTTGCATTCTGGTTGTAGGGAGCTGTTCCCCTTGAAGATATAATACCTCTACTTCTAGTCACTCCTCCTCATGCTTTCCAGTGCCTCCAATCTACTAACTGCCAACCCCACTAACCAAACTTCCTGAGTTGAGTGTATTTGGATTTTGAGTCCCATTGTTTCTGTATGATGGTCTATGATTATTCTCTAGCGTGCCCTTTTTATTTTGATATATTTTCCTGCTTTAACCCCTTCTCACAGTACACTGGCGTTCAACTAGAAATCAGCTTAGTTGGCATTTTCAATCAATATGAACAAATGAAAATTTATTGCTGCAAGTCTGTTATGAGATTAATCAAGATATTGTTGTGTGGTTTCTTTGTGTGAAGTATTGTGACTCTGTGTTTAACAGCTGGTGAGCAGGGTGATGGGGAAGTGGAGGGGAGCAAGCCCCATGCTGGGCAAACAATTGACACCCCTCCACAATAACACTGGTACAGAGATAAAATAGACAAAACAACTAAAGCTTATTTGATATTAAAACATTGTATACAAATTCCACAATAAAATGATAACATATAAATCCAGTAGGCAAGGTAAAAAAACAAAGAAGAAATACTTATGAAAAACTGCAAGTTCTTAAAGTTCTAAGTGTCTACTTTTATATGAGCAATTACCTACTACTGTGGAGTGTGACATCACAAAAAAGTCAGTGCTGATATGTGGCATGCTGCAAACAGGTTTTTTTTTTTTTTTTTTTTTTTTTTAGATCACTGAATCTTTAAATGAATTGTCTTTGTTTTATGAATAGCTCATTTTTTCTTCTTTGTTTTCTGTATAAGGATGCATATCTGGATTCTATCCAATATTTAAGTGGGTGAGCTAAATTCAGTGTCGATAGAGAAATTAAAATCGTTGCATTCATAATTCTAAGCAAAAGGCCCAGAGCTTCCAGCTGAACCCATTTGCTACTTTATACACACAACTGGTAATGGGGAATGAGTTGAGATGGAACAAACATATTGCCTATTGCTTATGAGCCTGCATTGTGCTGAAATCATCTCAGCAAGGCAATTCACTGCAAATGGGAGATTTGTTATTCATTCTGCTAACAAAGATGATTTTACCAGGAGGGAAAGACTTGGCTCAGTGTGTATATCTTATTCTCAGCAGCACAGCCAAACTGGGTTACATTGGATAAATGGTGGAAACACACACTTGGCCTGAAGCAGTGGTGTAAAGGAATTAATTACTGTACTTAAATATGTGTTGGGGATATTTTCTACTTTACTTCTATTTTATTTCACTACATTTTTAAAGCAGAATGCTACTTTGATTCTGATCAAGTTTTCCCAACAACCACACTTACTTACCAAATTTGAGTCATTATTGTTACGATTCCTCCTGCAGTCAGTGCGCATGCACACTGCACCAGCGCTTTCCGAGAGCGAGGCTCATCAACATTTCGCCGGCAAGCACATGCGCACTGCACCAGCGCAAGTCTGCAGTCCCTGAGCTCTCCGTCCTTAAGCCCCAGGTCCCGTCTCACGTCCTTGAGCTCCAGGTCCCGTCTCACGCCCTTGAGCCCCAGGTCCCGTCTCACGCCCTTGAGCCCCAGGTCCCGTCTCACGCCCTTGAGCCCCAGGTCCCGTCTCACGCCCATGAACCCCAGGTCACGTCTCACGCCCTTGAGCCCCAGGTCACGCCTCACGTCCTTGAGCCCCAGGTCACGCCTCACGTCCCTGTGCTACAGGTCACGCCTCACGTCCCCGTTCTCCAGGTCACGCCTCACGTCTCCGAGCTCCCGGTCACGCCTCACGTCCCCGAGCTCCAGGTCACGCCTCACGTTCCCGAGCTCCCGGTCACGCCTCACGTCCCCGAGCTCCAGGTTATGCCTCACGTCCCCGTGCTCCAGGTCATGCCTCACGTCCCCGTGCTCCAGGTCATGCCTCACGTCCCCGTGCTCCAGGTCACGCCTCACGTCCCCGTGCTCCAGGTCACGCTTCACATCCCCGTGCTCCAGGTCATGCTTCACGTCTCCGAGCTCCCGGTCATGCCTCACATACCCAAGCTCCAGGTCATGCCTCACGTCCCCGACCTCCCGGTCATGCCTCACGTCCCCGTGCTCTAGGTCATGCCTCACGTCCCCGTGCTCCAGATCACGCCTCACGTCCCCGAGCTCCCGGTCACGCCTCACGTCCCCGAGCTCCAGGTCAAGTCTGAAGTCACCGAGCTCCAGGTCAAGTCTCAAGTCCCCGAGCTCCAGGTCAAGTCTCAATTCCCTGAGCTCCAGGTCAAGTCTCAATTCCCTGAGCTCCAGACCACGTCTCAAGCCCCTGAACTCCAGATCACGGCTCAGGCCCACAGGCTCCAAGATGAGTCTCAAGTTCCCGGAGCCCCAGCACAGCCCCCCTGCTCAGCTGAGGACGTCGCTCAGCCTCTCTGCTCCGCCGAGGATGCCGTCCCTCAGCCTCTCTTCTCTGCTGAGGTCACCATTGCTCAGCCTCTCTGATCCGCCGAGGACGGCGCTCTGCCTTCCTGCACCGCAGAGTATGCTGCTCTGTTCGCCTGTTCAGCGGTGGTCGTCGCTCAACACCCTTTGTCAGCTGAGGACGTCGCTCAGCCTCCCTGTTCGGCTGGGGTCGTCGCTCAGCCTCCCTGTTCGGCTGGGGTTGTCGCTCAGCCTCCCTGCTCGACTGGGGTCATCGCTCAGTCTCCCTGCTCAGTTATGGTCAATGCTATGCTTTCTTGCCCGGCGGTGGGCACCCTTCTGTCTCCCTGCTCCATAGTGAAGATCACAGGGTCCCCCGCCTCGGTCTGGGACATTCTACACAGGGGGCCAGGACCACCAAGAGAAAAGTGTTTCATGCCCTTGGGGGTGGGATCTGTCACGATTCCTCCTGGAGACAGTGTGCATGCGCACTGCACTAGCGCTTTCCGAGAGCGAGGCTCATTGACGTTTCGCCGGCACGCGCATGCGCACTGCACCAGCGCTTTCCGAGAGCGAGGCTCATTGACATTTCGCCAGCACGTGGACTTTGTTTATGTTTTTGTTCTTGTCTCCGCCCAAGTCTGTCTGTAGACTCCATTTCCCATCAGCCACTGCAGCTAACTAGAAGTCACATGTTTTTCTTCACCTGTTTCACGTTTTGGTTAATGAGCACACAAGGGTATATATAGTCAGTATTTTCACTGGGGCTTGGTCTTTCATTGTTTAGACTCTTGTCTCTATGTTGCGCCGTGTTTTGTTTTCATGCCACAGTTCCTTGTGTTCGTCTCAGTGTCTTGTTTTCATGCCATAGTTCCTCGTGTTAATCTCAGCGTCTTGTTTTCATGTCACAGTTCCTTGTAGTTGTCTCAGTGTCTGTATTTATCTTTACGCCCAATAAACGGATTAAAACGCAAGTCTGCGCCTGCTTACGCTTCTTCCTCAATCCACGGCGTGACAATTATAGCTACTATATGCCAGAACATTCTCCACTGAATTAGGTTATTTACTATTACCATGGTTAGAAACAAAAGAATAATGTACACATTAACACTATTAAATAGTATGGAATCAAGCAGTAACTAAGAAAAATGTTCAATCACAAATATTTAACATTTAACCCTTAATAGTAATTCCTTTAAGATGATTTTAAGTTAAGACTATTTACTTTCATGCAGACACAAGCAAGGGTCCAAGTCAATGTTCATTAACATGAACATTAACATAATCATAGTTTTGTTTTTGTTTGTTTTTTTTTTTTCTTTTCATTCTTAGTATCTTCCTGGTCAGAGTCACAGGTTTGTTTATATTTTGGGAAAATTTTTTGGACAATATTGTGGGCAGGTACAAACAGAAATAACTGTATAAGTGAGATTTTAAATTAATAAATAAATAGTCCTCTCCAGACATCTCCAGTTGAGATTAACTCGAGTGATGTAGCTGAAGTTTCAGATTCCATGTTGGCAGTGATGCAATTGTAACCTCTGTAGTTTTTTCCCCAGTGTTTTCCAATGTTTCTAGGGGCATAATTGTAGGGTTCATATTTAAAAAAAAACGGAAAAAAAAAACATACAACAAAAAAAACCCTCCTGATTTAGGCCATGCCCATACTTTAGGCCACAGATCCGAAAACAAATACAGATATATCTGTACTAAACAGATGCAGACAATGGCATTGTGTTACACCTCTTATACCCTTTACTGTGTCCAAACTATTCACTGGTGGTGAACATCTGGCAATCTTGTACTTCAGGGATGTGTCATATAAAGTCACGCGAATTATGCTTAGGTTTAAAAAAAAACAACTTTCCTCAGAGTTCAAAGGCATGCTGCTGAATTCTCTGAAATGTTCTGAAATGAAGCTCATTGTGCCAAGGTGAAGCAAGGTCACTACTGTACACATGCTCATGTAAGCTCAACACAGTGGGTCAAGGCTAAGGGGAATAGCTCAAACATGTCCACACTGAAGTGTACAGGAGGATTATTGACCATAATACAATATCAGCCAATTCTGGTATGAGTTTCCAATGCTTTCTTCTTTCACCCTGGGGAATGCTAACCCTAACCTGAAAGAAACCATTCTTTTAACACATTTACCAAGAGTAAGTAATGTTTCAAGAAGCTACTAGAGCTGCCAAAAGCTGTCCTTATACTACAATTACACAAATTTCAACAAAAGCTGACACATGTTGTCTTAATGTAATTTTAGTAAGAACATGTTGTTGAAATTGTAAAGTCAAGTTAATACCCATGCACAAATTATTTCCAAATTTATACACATACACTAATCAAAATGCAGTTATTAAATTACATTAATCAATAAATTTAAGATGAAACTGAAGCAAATGCAGGTTAAAATCACTGCAGAACAATTGAGAATCAGAAAGTCAACATAAGTGAATCTTTTGAAAAAGAAACTCCTGGAAGAATTTGCAAGGAGTAGGTTATACAAGGACGAACACAGCAATTGAAAAATCATTAGACCTCTGACGAGAAAAAAGAAACCTAGTTATAACAGAAATTGCAGAGTGCTGGAGTGAAAGTAATGTGATTCAGCATTAAAAGGAGACTCTGAGAAGAAAAATATAGAATCTACATATGCAAGACCTAACCCAAAGGGAAAAATATATATAATTTGAATGAATGAGCAGGAATGTTAGGAAGTAAAGTTTCATGGAATTTGTAATGAAGAAACAGAAAAGAAACAGTGTGGATAAAAAGAGAGGGACCAGTGAAACCAGTGAAATTGGGGAGTATCATGAATTGGGACTGCATTTCTGCCTGTAATGTGTGTGTGTGTGTGTGTGTGTGTGTGTGTGTGTGTGTGTGTGTGTGTGTGTGTGCGTGTGATTGGCATGCTTTTATCCATGACCTGTTAAGAGAACTGAGAGTCATCCAAATGCTGCAAGACTGAGTTGCAATTGTTTTGTTCAGTTTTCCTTACAGTGTTCAGATGGATACATGCATAATGCAAACCAGCATAATCCTTTTTTTAATGTTTAGACTATTTAGATGCACAATGCTTCAGCTGCCAAAAAGACATGTTGCTAGATTAACACCTGAGTCAAATAACAGTGTTTTGTTCAAATAACGTTATTGTATAACACTTCCCAGGCTGACCTACATTATAATGTATTGGATACTGACTTCATAGCTCACTGTGAATATATATATATATA
>JAFFST010050822.1:49601-64503 GCA_022414735.1 Noturus placidus | reverse complement strand
GAAACATGGAAATTCTTTATTAGTTCATACTGCATAAGGACTTGCTTCAAAAGGGCTGTGCCTTTGCATGTGATGGAGAAATCTATTTGATGGGTTCATGGTCTGTTATTTCCCCGTCCATATTTGCTCTTTGTTGAATTGTTGGATGCACTGCAGTCTTCCAGTGAGCCTCTGTTGTGAAAAATGAATATGCTTTGGGCGCCTCTTGCTCCCCAGGCAGATGGATGGTGGGGGGAGATGCAATGACAGATAGTTCTAGCTCACAACAGACAAGACACTAAATGGATTTATGGAAGTTCACAGATGTCAGGCTGGGGCTAGATCGCTGAGCATTATGATCGTGCCATTTTTGTTGCTCATATAATTGCTGACAATGATTTAATGGCTCAATACCGGCTGTTGTTGTTTTTCATTAAATTGTTGTTAAAGCTCTAAAAAAAGTTTTTAGAGTCATTATACTTTTTTTTAATTGTCCCTAAATACAAATGCAGTATGGTTTTGGGGGAATTTCTGGGTGGCATTTTATCCCAATTTGGTAATTTCCCAATTCATATTCACTAGGTAGCTTTCTCCTTTTACTTTTTACTGTGAAAGCTGGTATGTGCTTTGTCCAAAACATGTCAAGCCATCAAACTGCTACTTAAGATGGCTGAACAGTCTCGAGGAAAGCACTGATTGCCGCTTCTGCATACATGAGCTAACAGATGCCCACGATTGGCTAGTTTTGCTTTGATTGACAGGAGAGAGATTGTCATCCTTCCCACTCACAGAGTATATTCAGTTTTGCTTTCTGGGACTTCCAGCCACATATGGAGAACTTAATTTCCTGTTGATAGGGTGAATGCGTTTCTGTTGCACCACTTAATAGTAAATAGTACTATATAGTAGTTTGATTTTAGCACCACCTGAATCAATTACAGCATTTTGGCCCGATTCCATGTTGATAAGAAAGACTAAATTATTTTTTTCACTCCTTGCTTGGTGATGCTTATTTTGTCTCCAATGGTAACCTCTTGTCAAACATAAAATCTAATTTCAGTAATCACAGTCAGTATTCACTGTGCTGTAAAATAAACATGAGGCTTTCTGAATCTTTTATTGGGGAGATCATGCAGGAGAGTGGGGTGAGAAGCATTCATCCCCTGTAGTCAGTCTAGTTAGAAGGGCTTCTCCCCTCCTGCTGGGGCCAAAACAGCTTTCGGTTGTGTTTGTGAATTAGTAGAGCGAGGTGTTTCTCCTTAAAGGAGGTTTTCACTGCCTAAGAGCCACAGAAAGCTCCCATAATGCAACACAACAAGGCAAATAAAAAGCCACAGGGAATTCTGAAAGACACCAAAAGAAAATTTGTGTGTGTGTGTGTGTGTGTGTGTGTGTGTGTGTGTGTGTGTGTGTGTGTGTGTGTGTGTTTCACCAGTAAGATTACCTCATGGATGTCCTTAATATACATTGGCACGCCGTTTGACCAAATCATAGTCTAAGTGCATAATTAAGCTCTCTATAATAAGGCTGTCAAACGCTGATTATGTTTGCAAAGATTTTTTCCCAGCTTTGTCCCTCTGTATGTGACAGGCTGCACTATAAGAACATTTTCTGCAGGCATTTTATTTGGTGAAAATTGAAAACAAATTTCACAGACACAAACCCCAGGGAGCACTTAAGTGCTCAGGGATGCAACTTATCAAATAGCAAATATCAAATAGAACGCTAGAAAGCTAAGGATAGTAGTATCATGGTGCGATTGTTTGAAATGGAGGAGGTACTGGAATAGACTGAGCTGTTTGTGCCTGATGTATAATGAGGAAGCAAAGATTGCTTGGCTAAATGGAACCGTGAATTTCATATGGCTCGTAGAGTTCATTTAGCAAACACTTTCTTTTAGCCGTATCTAGTGATGCCCACTTAGTGTAATAAAATAATGCACTTCTATTGTGTATTTTGAATTACTGCCTCATTTTCTCAAGATTTGCAACCATAATGTTCCTTCCCCCAGCCATACTTGATCAACTTGAGGGAAACACTCGCTTGCGTGCTGGTGCAGTACCATTTGCAGTATGATTTAGTATCATTTAGTCATTACAATTGCACATATACAATAGACAATAGAGGTGCCATTTGCTGCATTATTTAGCCATTACAATGGGCAGAGAAGTTGTTTTTCTTCTTTAATGATCCTCAGCATTCTGTTGTGTTATTATTACTATTTTTATTTTATTTTTATTTTTTTCAACCCAGTCCAAAAAAAAAAAACTTCTTTGATGCGATTGTGAATTCAGACAATTTACGGCAACATTACTCATATTGAATTTACAACACTGGTGCAACAGTGGCTGGTGAAATTGATGAGAGCATCCTCCCTCCCTCCCTCCCTGAAGGCCGTCCTTTGCTGTCCAGACTGAGAGAAAGTAGAGGAGGACGCCTGTGTCTTGATTTAGGCATTATGGCAGGAGGGAAGACCTGACCAAGGCTCTGAGCTTTGAGGAGGCCAATGAGGAGGAGGACATCCATCAAGCATCTCAGAGTGCAGCCCAGGAGTCGCTCGTACATACACCCCGGCTCATGATGGATGACTATATCACATGGCTTTCTTATTATTTCAAAAGCAGCCAAAGGAAAGCAGTGAGAGAGTTCAAACACTGGAACGTTTAGTTTGTGCTGGTAAATCTGTGTCTTTGCTCTGAAGCTTATCTTTTTAAAGGAATGGTCATAGTGGCAGTGCTAGACTGATATTTTGATGTGACAGATACTCTTTGGAAATGAGGCTAGCCAGAGAATAGTCTCTATGTAGTGTAAACACTACAACTTCAAATATAACCTAAAGTGGAATACTGGTTATTACAAGGCACAATATAGATACGTTGCTGATACAATATTTATAAATAGCTGAATTTGAGAGTTACACAGAATAAAATATGCAGTGCGAATTATAGGGAAACTGTCATCATTTTGCGTGGAGTTTTCTTTGCTTGTTTGTTTTTATTTTTGCAAAACACAATTTTTGGAGGAACTTTTTTTCAGCAGTGTTAATATTCTGTGAAGCCTCAGGTTTCTTTCTGTAATGTTTAACAAGGTTGGAGTCACTTGTAGGTCACATGTTCTTTATTTTTGTCCGTGTAGACTGCCCGCTTCCATTCAGATCACAATTCATTTGAAGAGTAAAACACTCTATCTGTGAGTCGAGTCCTAACCTCCTAGCAACTAGGTTTTGCACTAAAATATCTTGGTATTTATAAACTCATGAATCATTCCAAGAGACCCTGGACCATTAGATGCAAAATATCCACAAATCATCTGTGGTCTATCAGACTATCACACAGTGGTTAAGGGCTTTTCCTTGCATGCAGTGCCTATTTTTCTCCAAATATGCATATGGTGTTTTTGTGTTCATTGCCAAAAACACAACTTCATTTGCAGTTCCAATCTGGCTTGGCAAAATTCAGGCACTGCATTTTGTGCAAATCTTCCAAAAAGCTTGTATTTATAAATGTGATGTCTAACAGTTGATTTTGAAACTAATCAACTACAACTGTGGTCTTATTGGGGTCTTTTCCTACTTAAGCACTGGGTCCGTATAACAGAGCCAGCCCAGTGACTTTTTGCCTAATAACCCAATACATTTTATGGTTCTACTGTAAAGCGGATTTAGAACGGGCCCAGGCTGACAAAGAATATTAATATATATGGCCCTGCACTGAACCATGTGCAAAGTTATTTTAATATCTGGTCCACATTCTGCACAATTATTCAGGAAACCAAATTGTCAAAACAAAAAACAAACAAAAAAAAACATGTTGGCAATGCAGCATTTTTTGTCAATATTAATTCATTTTTAACAGGCAAAATAAAGCCTTATACATAAAAAAAAATGATAATAAATAAATAAATAAGATATATTTGTAGAAGTATGCTTTTAGTACTGTATTTAGGAGAAAAACACTCCATCTGTGCTTAGTGGCATTGAATGTTCTTTACCTTCCCAGTCTGGTCAAGTCAAGTTAATTTCCTGTATACTACTGTCTTCATTTGTAGCTTGGAAGACAATGGTGTTCTTCTGATCAGCCTCAATACAGTTAATCAGAATATTTTTACACATACATGTAGGTGGTACTTCAGGGTGGATAACTCACATCCATTCAATGGCAGTAGCTCAATATTTTTAAGCATAACAGACTGAACCAAAACAATGGTCATAATAATGGTGACTAAAAGCTTTAATGTACTTATAATCTGGTGTATTGTTTTATACATGCAGCTCATATGTATTCTGAGTCTTGCTGAGTGCCATTAACAATTGCTTTGTCAAAACTTGGTGCAAATCTACATCATGAACATGGCAGCCAGGACTATTTTATGGCTCTCAAGGTCATCTAGCCAAACATTTTCAAAAATCCAGTTCCAAACACTTCTGAATTTTTTCATAAGGGCATTTTTAACTGCTTAAGTAAAAAGTATGTATCTATTTCTGGACCTGTACAGGTCAGTAAACATCTGTATGTTTTGTATCAAAACTCTTTAGTTTTCTATTTGGTCTTGGATGATGAAGGGATTTTACATGTGTGCAAGCTTATACTGTATACACTATGAACAACGAATATAGTTAAATGCAACAAGATTATTCTTGAGGAGTGAGAGCAATTTAAAAATAATATGACTTTTGTATAATGAGAATTACAATTTGTTAGCATTTATTTAAATATATCCATTATGGGTGTTAATAATTGTGCGACATATTTTATACCAGTAGTTATTATCTGTAGCGTAAATGATTCTACATATTGCTTGAGTGGCCATTTATGAACTATTGTGTTTACTTATTTTTGCCTTTTATTGCACTGGTATATTCAGGAGAACACTGTAAATATGTAACATGCATGAAATGTGTAATGAAAAGCATCTAAAACAAAAAAATTCTCCCGACTGAAGGAAAAGCTCCAATTATTTTGAATTTTTTTTTTTATATTTCAGATGATTAACAGAAGCACTAGAGTATTACACCTGGAGCCAGTCAACCATGTTCAGATATATTCTTGTTCCTGGAGAAATCACATACTTCTTCATATACGTTCTGGTGTCCTGGCTGAGAAGCATATATTGTTGGATGTCTTTAAGAGATATGAGCTGTGGAGCTGATTTGTAGTCAAGACTCTCCTCCCGTCCCTGCATGTGTGCATGAGAGAGAGACATAGAGATAGATAGAGAGAGGGAGGGTGAGACACAGAGGGAGGGAGGGAGGGAGGGAGGGATGGTGAGTAGATGAGAGGAGAGGAGGCATAGGATGTGGGACACATCAGAATCCAGTGCAGCAGTGTTATTTATCGAAGATGCTATACAGTACACTGACAACAATGATATCCTTTAATAGTGTGTTCCTCAGATGCATCAGCCAAACAAGAGGACTATACCACGCTTTACACAGCAAATCAAATTCGGAGACTACAACATCCTCTTTTTGTTACTTATTTTCCTCTTCATTTGACTCCTGTTTTTCTCCTTAAGCCCAAACAGGGAATATGTGAGGACAAGTGTGACTCGCAGTGACAGGAGGTCTTGTTATCTCCAGTTGTAAAGCTGAGTCACTAGAGGACTGCATTTTGGGGGAAACATTGTTTGATTCTTGCAGACATCTGGTATGCCGTCATTGCCTGGGGATACAACTGATAAAAGGCAGAGCATTGCGAGTGAAAGTTTCATGGGCTACTGTACCTGGATTGCTGCGAGAGAGAGAAGAAGAGAAAAACAAAGAGAGAGAACTGTCGGAAGAATGATCCATGCCCTGAAGTAAGGATTTTAATAATTTATGGCACAACACATTACAATATTTTCCTTAGGAATTTTATTGAGGGGGGGGGGGGTCACTCTAATTTGGTGGTCATTCTAATTTTTATGACATGAGACTCATGCTTTTATGTTGCTTTTTTTTTTATATATATATATCTTACTTTGTGGATTGATTGGCCCTTGTAAGTGTCAAATTTTATTCAGCAAAGTACTGTATTAGGATTAAGAAGTAAAGTGGGGCTTGAAAGTTTGTGAACCCTTTAGAATTTTCTATCTGCATAAATATGACCTAAAATATCATCAAATTTTCCTAAAAGTCATAAAAGTAGACCAAGAGAACCCAATTAAACAAATGAGACAAAAAATATTATACTTGGTCATTTATTTATTAAGGAAAAATATCCAATATTAGATATCTGTGAGTGGCAAAAGTATGTGAACCACTAGGTTTAGCACTTGAATTTGAAGATTAAATTAGTCACGTGATTTCAATCAATGTGATGACAATCAGGTGTGAGTGAGCACCCTGTTTTATTTAAAGAACACAGATCTATCAATGTCTGATCTTCACAACACCTCAGAAAAAGAGTCATTATTATTGATGCTCATCAGGATGGAAAAGGTTACAAAACCTTCCCTAAAGAGTTTGGACTCATTTGACACCAATCTACAATCAGACAGATTATGTACAAATGAAGGAAATTTACGACCAATTTTACCCTCCCCAGCACTGGTCAACCAACAAAACATCACTCCAAGAACAAGATGCATAATAGTCCGCGAGGTTACAAAGGAACCCAGGGTAACTTCTAAGCAAATAAAGACCTCTCTCACGTTAGCTAATGTTAATGTTCATGAGTCCACCAACAGGGGAACACAGAACAACAAAAGCCTGGCAGGCTTGCTACAAAAGCAACTGCTCTCCAAAAAGAACATTGCTGCCCTTCTGCAGTTTGCTAAAGGCCATGTGGACAAGCCGGAAGGCTACCGAAAAATGCTTTGTGGATAGACGAGACCAAAATAGAAATTTTTGTTTTAAAAGAGAACGGTTATGTTTGGAAAAAGGAAAACACTGCATTCCAGCATTAGTATCTTATCCCATCTGTGAAACATGATGGTGGTAGTATTGTGGTTTGGGACTGTTTTGCTGCATCTGGTCCAGGACGACTTGCCAACAATGAATTCTGAAATATACCAGTGAATTCTAAAGGAAAATGTCAGGACATCTGTCTGTGATCTGAATCTTAAGAAAAAGTGTGCAATGCAGAAAGACTGATCCAAAGCACACAAGTCGTTCTAACAAAGAATGGTTAAAGAAGAATAAAGTTAACGTTTTGGAATGGCCAAGTCGAAGTCCTAACATTAATCCCAAAGAAATGTTGTGGAAGGTCCTGAAACAAGCAGTTTATGTGAGGAAACCCACAAACATCCCAGAATTAAAGCTGATCTGTACTGAGGAATGGGATAAAATTGCTCCAAAATTCCTCCGATGTATAGGACTGATCAACAGTTACCAGAAACATTTACTTGCAGTTATTTCTGCACAAGGAGGTCACACCAGATATTGGAAGCAAAGGTTCACTTTTGCCACTAACAGATATGTAATATTGGGTCATTTTCCTCAATAAGTAAAATACCAAGTATAATATTTTTGTCTCATTTGTGTAATTGTGTTCTCTTTATCTAGTTTTTTACACTTGTGTGAAAATCTGATAACGTTTTAGGTCATATTCATGCACAAATATAAAAAATTCTAAAGGGTTCACAAACTTTCAAGCACTACTGTACAAGCTGCATCTCTGTTGTTAGATGAGGGAATGTCAATGGTGGTGTGATGAAAGTGCAATATGTTGTACATTTTGCTAAATCAAGACGGCTGTTTTATTATTCCAGGGAAAGTTAAGACATGACAGTGAAGGGTTGGCTGCTTCTTGTCCTCAGAAATTGACAGTAGTTAATTACTTTGGAATTTTTTTTATTTAGGTCTAACGATTATCTGCCTAATTTAAGGGGGGAAATCACTTTCTGATGTTGTCAGTTTAAGTCTATTCTGTAACAATTGGAATGTTTACTGCCAAATAAACATCATGGAACAAGGGTATGTTTACATCTGGAGTCAATCATTTCATTCATTTTAAATGTATATTCCCACAAAACACTCCCGCCCACTACAGACCCCCTCTAAACAACACCCCACCTGCTACACACTCTTTCTCTGTGATCATCTCTGTATAGGATCATCTCAGTGGCAACACTGAATTTATTTATTGTTAGTCTTACAGGCCTAAGTTGCCTGGCCTGGTACCAGAGTCTGGTAAACTTCATCAATAAACATGGCCAAGACCCACCTACAGTAGAAGGATCCTGCCTTGCACCCAGTTTTCCCAGGATAGGCACCACGACCCTGACCTGGATAAAGTAGTTAGTAAAGATAAATGAATGAGTGAAAGACAAACCTATTTTCATAGAAAGAAGCAATTTTCCTGTCATGAACAACCACAGACCTTTTCCAGTAGCCTTACAACAAAACGCAATATTATCAAGATTAGCAATATTTACTTACCACTGACTGCTTCAAACAAAACTCTTTTTTATCTGTTAATGAGGGCATCTTGTTACCTTTATGATATGAAGGTATGATGACATCTTCCTTAGATATGCTTTGCATCATTAAAAAAATGTTTAGCTGCTGGAAACTGGTGCTTGGAAGTGTATAAACACATGAATGCAGAGAGCCAATCTGATGCTTGTTCTGTAGCTAGAAAAGATGTCAAACATATATATCAGTCTGGCTAGATATCAGAGGTGAAGACTATGGTATTGTTGCACAGGTTACGCCACCAGTATGTGGCGTAGAAGCTAAGACCAGTTTTTAGAGAGGGCTTTACTTAATTTGAAGCAACCAAAGTAATGCCTGAACGCAACCTAGAGACTAACAACTAACAATGGGGGCATGTTCCCAATGTTCCTGACATGTGTGAGAAATGTAAACTCTCTCTGTGTAACCTGAGTCATATGTTTGCACTCTGTCCCAAACTACAGAACTTTTGGAACTCCTTTTTTAGGACTATGTCCGACATTCTTAGAATCAATTTGGAGGTTTGTCCTCTAATTGCTATCTTTGGTGTTTCATCTCAGTGTCAGCCTCTGAACCTTAGAAAAGCTAGTGTTGTGGCCTTTGCATCGTTGCTTGCTCGGCGCAGGATATCGTTGTCTTGGACCTCTCCACAACCCCCTCTCAAGATCAGTCTGGCTTAAAGATCTAATGTTCTTTTTGAAGCTGGAAAAAATCAAGTATAACATCAGAGGTAGGGGAGACTCATTTATGGGAAAATGGCAACAGTTTATTACCTACTTCAAGGTGTCACGATTCTAAGGACTCTGGACTCCATTTCCCATCAGCCACCGCAAGTCACATGTTTTTCTGCACCTGATTCACGTTTTGGTTAATGAGCACTGGGGTGTATATATAGTTGGGTTTTGCACTTAGTCTTGGTCTTTCGTTGAATGTAATTGTGTTTACAATTACAATTACTTGTTCTATGTCTCTCGGTGTTCTGTGTCATGCCCGTGTTTTTCATGTTTAGTCTTAGTGTTAGATTCATGCCATAGTGTTTAAGATAGGTTAGGGTTTTTGTCTTTGTTTGATTTTTGATATAATAAAATACTAAAATCCAGCGATTGCATCCGCCTCCCTTACGCGAACGTGACACAAGGATGTCCGCACCCTGGAGGTAGATAAAGGAGAGGTGGATGGTCAATACTATCCATCCCCCCCCCCCTTTCCC
Source organism: Noturus placidus (assembly GCA_022414735.1). NCBI lineage: Eukaryota > Metazoa > Chordata > Actinopteri > Siluriformes > Ictaluridae > Noturus > Noturus placidus. Next base: position 54,940 of record JAFFST010050822.1, on the reverse strand, counting down.
CCTTTTTTTTTTTTTTAATTTTATTTTTTTTCATTCTGTATGGACTTACGAAAATAATACGAAACATATGTAATTTAATTACATGTACATGAATCATAAATAAATGAATCATATGTAAACATTCCTCGGTGGGGTGGGAGGGACTGTTATCGGAGTAAAATAAATTGATTCTGTATTGATATGTTTGTTGTATTCTGAAACGTGTATGAGAATCAATAAAAAATAAAAATCCGAACAATGGGGGCATGTAACAGTTGATAAGCAGCCTGGGTTACAATTCCTTGCTAATAACTTGCTAAAGCATATTACTAGCATTAGACCCAAAGTAAACAAAAGCAACTTTTATAAAAGCATATTCAAAATAGGATACTCACACACATAAATTATGGCCAGTTGCAATGGTCTTAAATTTATGGCTAGGTATGGCAGGTAGGGTTATTGCTTCATTGCTCTAGGGGCTCCAGTCTGTGTGGAACTTAGTTTTTTCTTCCTGTATCTGTGTCCATTTCCTCTGGGTTCCTCCAGCTCCATGTCCAGAACCATGGTGATAGCTGGATTGTCTGCTCTAAGTTAGGCCCCAGATGTGAATGGGTGTGTGTGTATGTGTGTGAGAGATGATTACTGACGATGAATGAATGAATGAATGAATGAATGAAACTAAGATAGGGTAAACCTGGTGCAACCAGCCCCAACCATACCTCTTTGTATTCTTGTAACTACACAGGCATTTAGTCTTAATATACTTTTCTCAGATGATATCTAAAATGGTATATTGTGAGAAGTGAAGGAAATGCACACACAAATGTGTTTATGCAAATGTATGCACATTTATTTGCATGTAAATGATCATTAGTGCATGTGACTTGGGAAGTGGATTGTAGCATCTCTTGTTCCTGTTTGCTATCTTTCATTTGCATGTGATTGATATTAAGGGATATAGACATTAGCAGAAGATACAGATCATCGTTCAGATGCTTGAAATAACTGTTAATTGCAAACTGATGAAATAGTTCTTCTGGTTGACATAATGGGGTCTGTTTAAGCGCCTGAAAATCCAATCTTCAGGGGCATTCACCTTCATCAGAATGACTCAATACAGAATGAATGCCATAATCAAGCTAATCAACTCATCAGCTTCTAAGCTGGTTCGTAATTAGAGTGGGCCACTAACAGCACCAGCACTTGATCTAACATGAGGGGATCAAAAAGTGTGGAGAGCTGTAGGCTAAAGCATTTTTGTTTTGAGGTTTAATAAGAAAATGCTAAATAATGGGGTCTAGATTAAGTGCATTTCATGGGATGATAAACATGCTTGGTAACAGGATGTAGCCGCATCAATTTATTTACTCCTCTGAGCAAGACCACAGCTTCACACAGTATAGCTCATCACGTCTAGATTCTTCATACATGACATCTAGCTGTTTTAGCAGTGAAGCATGTCATAACCCATACTTCTAAACATTTTTCATCATAATCTCACACTTGGATAAGAAGTGAAGCAAGGCTGAAAAATAAATTTGCAATCTCGGGGGGGGGGAGGTGCACCAAGTGAGTGAACACATTGACTTTCATAGTTTGCTCTTGATTTTGTTTGACCTCTCTCTTGGCATCCCTCATGATACATGGCAAAGGGCAGAGGGGCTGGACTGCTGTAACGAAAGCTGACAGATAAGACCAGCCAAAGAAAGATCTCAGTAGGCCACTGAGGGATGAAGTCACTGGAGGTGTCAGCTATGATTGAAACCTGTCTACATGCTCAGCTCAGTCTGTCTCAGCACAAAACAAATAGTGGGACCATAGTTTACCCCTCTGCTGCCTACTTCTCATCATTTGTCTTTTGTTCAGTGGCCACTAAGATGTTAATCCATATCACATTTCTCTGTGGTATTTAGTTTTCAATCAAATCAAGGATCTTAAAATTACAATCCGCATAGAATCTAATACATTATTTTAGCTTCATGGATGCAACTAGAGTCATTTGAGGTTAAGGGTCTTACTCAAGCTATGGTAGGGCAGAACAGTGGTAAAGGTACTGGTCAACTTCTGCCAGTCCCAGGGTTTGAACCTATATTAATTTGGTCACTGGTACAGATTAAAGGGAAATGGGAAAATAAGATATGATGTGGTTTTATCGATTGTTGGAAGAATGGTCTTGTTCTCTGGGTTGGAATGACCTTTTTTTCTGTCAATTATTCTGATGCTAGCCAGTAATACTGTACAATATTCATATTACAAGTTTCTTTGGAAAATTCTGGTTTATTTAATTTTTTTTTAGTCATATTGGATTTATTATTAAAGATTTACAATCACAAACACAAGTGATATCTGTATTTAAAATGAATGCACTTGTTAACCGAAATGTCATGCATGCACACATCAATATCTCGGGCAACTGTTTAACTATACTACTCAGTACTTCATGGTGGTTTTGTCATGCGGGATGATGATGACAACAATTATATGCATATGCACCTTTGGGAAAAGACACAGGAATTCTGAGCTAACTATTCTCATTCATATTGCAGGCTCATATATTGGCTGTGTATCCAATCTAGGACCACATACGTAAGTGGCTCAGGTCTGATTTGAAAGGATTGGGTTTGAATGCACTGGCTCCACTTAGTCGGGGGGGGGCGGGGATAATAGATTTGTGTCAGATTTGTGGAAAAAAATCTGATTAAGGCAGAGAATTGGATTTGTGTCACTTCAACTTGATAATGTGAGCAGAGGCTAAGGGGCATTTGTGTTGGTTACCATAAACATAATATAGCAGTGAGTACCTGTTTGAGGACATGTAAGATAACCCTGGATGGAATGGGAATTGGCAAGAACTTAATTGGAAAAAATTAATTGATAGTTTTCATGTAAATTGTGGTCTAGGTGAGAGGTGAGGTTAACTTTGCTTAGGCTAAAACTTTTTTTTCCCCATATTGCAGTATAAACGTTGTTCCATGTGCTGCTCCAAGCTTTTTAATCTAAAAAAAAAAAAGAATAATTATGCAGCCCCCCAACATCTAATCAATAGGGACAGTGAAAAAGGCATCTCTGCTTGTTATCAGCCATGTTGCCTGTCAGTACTCAGTTCAGAAATCTCTTCCTTTTGAGCTAGCATTCAGATGTTCTGGTCTAGGCAGTGCATGCCCAAGAGTTTTGGGGCTTTGGAGGGAACACTGAATGGATCGGCTGTATTTGTTTAAATTTCCGTTAAACAACAGCTAGCTTTAGGTAATTGGTAAACTTTACTTGGCTGTTACCGGTATATTACAGTGTGCAGTGTCATATGACATATGACATTACAATTTCATAATAAATATTAGTTGTAAATGAAGTGCTATTGCTCCGTATTTCAGCACATTCCACTAAAGTTCACATGGAAAATTAATTCACACTCACATTATAGTGTATATTACTTATCTACATAAAAATTCTCTTACAAATTGCAAAGGGAATTATATAAAACATCACAAGACTACAACATTGTTTATGCAGCACATGAAAGAAATATGCACAAGTTCAGCAAATTGAGCAACTTTGAGAGGAGAGCCCTCCAGGGTCCAGAATTGTTGGGGGGAGGGGGGGGGGTTGTTGTTGTTTTTTTAATTTTCTATACTTCCTTGTTTACAGGAAGTTACTTTCTATTGAATATTACATACTGCTTTTGCTTTGATTGCTTTTTTGCTGTTTAATCAGCCTGCTAAATATTTGCAATGTTCCAACTGATCCACAAGGCATCATATTTCCCCCATGGCATCAAAGTTTTTCCTGAACATCCGGAGGATGGTATGTTCTCCCTTAAAATGAATTATAAATGAATTGTTTGGCTCTTCTGATTTACTGCATGCTTCAGTGCTAATCTGCTGGATGCAGGCACTGTTTTAATGTGTTTCAGTGTTTGGTTTCTTCACCTCCTGTCTCTTACATGGGGAACTGAGTGCTAGGAAGTGCTGAGATGATTCAGTGGGGGGGAGGGGGGGCTTAAATCTGTCAATCTATTCATAGTTTTCACGTGATGTCACATTCTTATGGGAATGCCCACCTTAAACAGTAGGAATGGTTTACCTGACATTGAAAAAAAGTTTTGATTGGGATCTATGTCATTAGATATTGTGTTTATCTAACGAAACTATTACTGCCCTAGAAGGTGGACTACAGTGAACCTGAAACTAACGTTAGTTAATTAGCACTCACCTTAGCTCTGACAATGAAGAATTTTTTGTCCTTTATTGTCCCATCCTGATCGAAAATACAGATAACTGTCTGTACTTTTGTACGCTTTCATCCTGGCAGCAGTGTAAGAGATGGATTCTCCACATGATATATGTAAACATCGCCAAAGTGGAGCTATGGCAGAGACTTTTCTGTTTTCAGTGATTAAAATGCTATATATGGCTATATATGGTATATATTGTGCAAATACCTTTTGTTTTTCTTCTTTTGAGAGGTGATTCAAATATTCGTGGCTTAAACCAGATGGAAAATTGACAGGCCTGTGCTGCAGTTCCATAGAGTCTCTAGTTTGGCTGCCATTTTTGAATGATGCTTTGCCCTCCAGGTGTCCACGCCAGTCATGTGACTGAAAACTATGAATTGAACAGAGATGTTCAAAAGTCACTTTGTGTCAAGTCTTTAGTCGTGAACTTTAGTTAAGACTCAAATTATTATTGCACTGCATATAAATCCTCTGTAAATTAGTACAAAGAAAAGTATCACAACAATTAGCTATCTATTGTTCTAGCTATCTAGCACATGAACACCACAAACTATCGAAGCATTCTGGCTGTGATTTAAGATATAGTATCTTATAAAAATTAATTTGTTTTAATGATGTTCTATTTTTACTGTTGAATGTAATTCAGAAATGTCAACCTTCTGGAAAGTGTGTTAATTTACAGTGGTGTGAAAAAGTGTTTGCCCCCTTCCTCATTTCCTGTTCCTTTGCATGTTTGTCACACTTAAGTGTTTCGGAACATCAAACCAATTTAAACAATAGTCAAGGACAACACAAGTAAACACAAAATGCAATTTGTAAATGAAGGTGTTTATTATTAAAGGTGAAAAAAAATCCAAACCATCATGGCCCTGTGTGAAAAAGTGATTGCCCCCCTAAACCTAATAACTGGTTGGGCCACCCTTAGCAGCAACAACTGCAACCAAGCGTTTGCGATAACGTGCAATGAGGCTTTTACAGCGTCCTGGAGGCCACTCATTTTTGCAGAATTGTCCTAATTCAGTTACATTAGAGGGTTTTCGAGCATGAACGGCCTTTTTAAGGTCATACCACAACATCTCAATAGGATTCAGGTCAGGACTTTGGCTAGGCCACTCCAAAGTCTTCATTT
>JAFFST010050822.1:16872-48902 GCA_022414735.1 Noturus placidus | reverse complement strand
TGACAAACATGCAAAGGAACAGGAAATGAGGAAGGGGGCAAACACTTTTTCACACCACTGTAGCATTTTTTTATTAGATTTCTAGCCTTTGTATGGTGAAACAAGTACACACAATTAACAGTTAGTCAATTATTATGTGCCAAGAAAAACACAACTAAATGAAAAAGCAGTGCCCTTGTTTTCCCATTTTTATTTGGAAACGAAAAACAAATGAATGCAACATTTACCTTTCCCTTTTTCCCAAGCATGTGTTTGATAAATCATAGTGTGGGAAGCAGACAGCAGAAAATGCACAAAGTGTCTCAGTGTTCTTACACAACTGAACCAATGTTCTGCAAACACCACATTATGTTGACTGTGCACCGGTTCATTCAGCAAAAAGTAGGACATGCTGTTGAACAGCTAGCAAAGATGTTCCATGAAATATGAAACATTGGTCATGCTTTATATCCGATTTCCTAAAGGAACATTCTCCATGTACAACCGTTTATGTGATATGAATGCAAAAGCTTAAAGAAGAGTATGTTTCAATAATCCAGGCATTTCTTGGTTCATTCCATGGCTGATTAAGCAGCCTGCTGTAGGACCCATGTGACTTACCATCTCTACATGCGTTTCCTCACACTTCAAGCATAATATTCTCCATGGGTTTGGTCTCGAAGAGTTCAGAGAAGGCAACTCATCCGTTTCTCTTTGCATAGGCCTGATCATATGGACTTTCTTCTTTCTGAAGATTCATTTAATAATTAAGTACACATGGAAAAGACAAGAGCAGTAGTACAGCTATGTTAATAATTCAACGTCAGCCTTAGCACCAAGTCTTTAGAAAGACTTGGCTCTTGTTTGCCTTATGACCTCTTGAAGTTTATCGAAGAAAGTTTATAGATATTTTTTCTACCAAAGCCAGCTAGCTCAAAAAAGGTGAAAAGTGGTATGAATTATGATACATATGAAAAGGTGTAGCACACCATTCACATATAACCATACGCAGACCATATCGCATCCTGCACATTTAGTCCTTCAAACAAATCCAGACACAGCTGACTGCCTTCAGCACCCATTCATCCATCCATCCATCTATTCATCCATCCATGAAGCCAGATATCCACAAGGCCAGCCATCTATCCATCATGGCTGCTTTTTATTTGTCATTCACTTTATTTTCAATTCAAAGAAACAAAATGTACTTTACATTTATTCATTCATTTATCAAAGCATATGGGAACTGCAGAGTGTAGCAAATTTGTCAAACTACATCACCAGGGCTTAAAGATAAAAGTGTTTTCACTTAAGAGTTATATAATCATTACCCACACTGATAATTTCCCTTTTTGTGTGAAACTTTTTATTGGTCTCTGCTCTACTTATGTTTGAGCATGTTTAATGCTGCTGAATGTCTAGTCGTGACTCCAGAAATCCTATGACATGCACTACAGATCAACTGCAGTTTTCCTCTGATAGTGAGAGAAATGAAATCTCCCAATCCACATAGCTAGGTGGCAATAAAAGTGGCATCAGTGAACATGTACATGGATTCTAAAAAGTAAGCGCGATCATGTTGAATTTCATATGAATTAAGTGGTCCTGCATTTCAACAGCACCTGTCTAACAATAGTGTTGCACCTGTTGTATGGTGTAACAAAGCTTTGTAATACCTGTGCCTGGATACCACCAGCACCTGCGCAGCATCTACACCAACCTGCCTCTCTTGTACCTGCACCTATGACACCTCTGTGTTTGTGTAACGCCTGGACATTTGTAATACTTATGCCTGTGTAACATAACACCTGTCTAATACCTGCACCTACACTATGTAACATCTGCAGCTTTGCAATACATGTAACTATGTAACACAAGAACATCTTGTGTTAACATGATTACCCGTGTTCTAACCGAACACATGTTTTAGATCATATTAGGTAGGAGAATAAAGATTTTTTTTGGTCTAGTTTAAGACCAAAGTCATATGGGAGTGCTAATATGGCTGAAATGAATACAGTGTAACAAAATGTACAATTTGTGTATGACTTCCACACAGTCTTCAAACACAGACGGAATAATGAAGCAAGAAGGAGGTGAGACTGAGCCCCTATTTTTGAAATGTTAGGGGGGAAAAAAGGTTTGAAGTGACATAACAGGGTTACTTTGTTGTTGTGTAAATACTTCATATATGGCTGCATTCAGGCAAGAAGAGCATCAGCAGAGACAAAAGAAACACATTCATACAACTCCACTGTATTACTAAGAGAAGACATTCATTTTCATTGAATAGGTTGAGGAAATTCTGCCTCTTAGGAGCTCTCCTGACAGACTGCAGGTACTACACAGCACATGACACCTTTTTATAAGACAAAAAGGATGAAAGGAGCAGGCTGGAAAGCAGTATTATTAGGGATTCTATGGACTAAAGCACATAATGTCTGGTTTATCTCAACATTTCTAATGTGCGCTATGTTAATTTACATGACATAGTTTTGTAAAGGCACCTCAATTACAGTACGGTGCTAGAACAGTTTTCTGGAGTAAGTTTAACTGGAGGACTACAGGGTTTACCTTAAAGGCTGATGTTTTTCATTGTGTGCATTTCCATTTTTCAGCATCTGTGAGGTAATAGTCTGCAACACAATGGCAGTATCTGGATCTGTTTTTTGGTTCAGAGATTCATGTCTGTATCTGCTTTTTAAAATTCGGATTTCTATTTAAACCAACCAGAACTGGCTGTGAATTATATATGAACCCTTTGAACCCTATGAGCCCTTCTGCCAAAAACACTGGAAAGTTATTTTTCCCTAAATATAAACAAACTAGTAGCCTAATTTAAACTACCGCAACACAAACCAGGCAGTAACTAAGGATGATTATTTGAAACTTGTAAATACATCAGACAGGAATTCATGTTCACATTCATGAATAGGGTCTTTCTTTGTCCATTAAGAATCATATCTGGGAACTTGTTATTTATGCTATTAAATAAATTCATTACTTACTGTAAATACTGCAAGTGATGAAACCTACATCACAATAACAAAAAAAATCAACATGGAAAATTTCTACATTTAAAATAAATGTGCATATTATATAGTGCGGCTGTAGCTCAGTCGGTAGAGCGAGTTGACCACTAATCCACTAATCGTAGGGTTGGTGGTTCGAATCCCGGCCCGGGTGATCACATGCCGAAGTGTCCTTGGGCAAGACACTGAACCCTAAGTTGCCCCCGATGGCAAGCTAGCACCTTGCATGGCTCTCATTTGTAAGTCGCTTTGGATAAAAGCGTCTGCTAAATGAATAAATGTAAATATACAGTATATATATATAATTGTGCAAATGGGTGTGAAAATGGGTGTGTGAATGTGTGTGCGATTGTTCCCTGTGATGGGTTAGAACCCTATCTTGGGTGTCCCTCTCCTTGTGCCCAGAGTTCCCTGGGAGAGGCTGTAGCCCCCCCCATAACCCTGTGTAGGATAAGTGGTATGGAAAATGTATAAATGGATAGATTTGGATAGATAAAAAATGGATAGAATATATTTTTTTTTTTAATCATTTATTTATTTATTTATTTTTAATGTACAATTAGAGAAAAAAAGTGGAAAATAGTAAGACTATTTGAGTGTGGTGTGAAGGTTGAATCAGCTTCAGTCCTCCTTCTACATAATATATTTATGGTATATTTACAATATCACTGTCTAACAGCCTGCCCTGTATAAATATAACAAAGCAGACATGCCATTGTGATGAACTATCTACTGTTTAAAATGAAACCACAGAAGAACTGTCACTGAGACATAAACTTATTGTCTGTTTGGTCTTAGTGAAAAAAAAATCAATTCATGACAAAAACAATGGTTTTAAATTGATACTCAGAACAAGTGGTGCAACCAGCCCTTACAATATTTTACAATATTTATTGTTTAAAATCTGGCTTCACTATTGTAGGTACTAACAAAAAAATTATGCAATCTTATGCAAGGCGGCCTCTATACTGCACTTATTTACTTATTTGTATTATGGCTTGAGAGAGAGAGAAAGAGAGAGAGAGAGAGAGAGAGAGAGAGAGAGAGAGAGAGAGATTATTAGAATGTACTAGTGCCAATTAAGGCTGGCTGAAGTTTTTTATTAATTATCTTGATTTATTTCTCAAAGCAATTCAAATTAAGTGCAGCGCTGAATATGCATTTGTACTGAGGCAAACAGTGCATCAAACAGAGCACTAATATCCCCCTGGTATTTGTTGGGAACACTAACCATACCCATAGTACCACATGACCTTAAGAATGCATGAAGAATTTACAAAAGAAAAATAGTTTTAAAAAAACATTGTCAGAAAGTTGAGTGAACTTTTAAATTACCTAAACATCTGCTTAATATTTATATACTTAATGTTAAATTCCTTATTCCTAAACAAACAACATGACTAAGTATATGAAATGCATGAATGAGGTTAGTGAGTCATAGCTGCACATGCTGTCTACTCAACATTGTGCCACTGACGCATTGCCCATAGAGAATGTTTATTCATCCACAAGGCTTTATAAGCCACAGGTTGCTATCAGCAGAAGAACAGAAACATTGCTATGACTAATTATTTATCCATCTGTTAATAATATCGTTTTCCATACCTTGCACTTGGTACCCTAATAAGAATAAGGATTTATACTAAATAGCAGTTATATTTCCTCAGAATTTAGGCTTATACAATTGACATAAATCTATCCATTTATACATTTTCCATACCGCTTATCCTACACAGGGTTACGGGGGCCTACAGCCTATCCCAGGGAACTCGGGGGCACAAGGCGGGGGACTAACCCATCGCAGGGCACAATTGCACACACATTCGCACACCCATTTGCACACTATGGACAATTTAGAAATGCCTATCAGCTTATAGTGCATGTCTTTGGACTGGGGAAGGAAACACGAGTACCCGGAAGAAACCCCCAAAACACAGGGTGAACTTGCAAGCTCCTCGTATGCAAGGCAGAGGCAGGGTTCAAGCCATCAAGCCTGGATGTGCAAGGCAAGCGTGCTAACCATTAAAGTGCACATCGTTGAGTAATGTGAAGACAACCTAACAGCAAAGATGGAAAAAACCTTGCTAGTGTCTTCTTTTTTTGTGAAGAGGAGTCAATGAAATAGTAAATAAATAAAAACTCAATGTCTGCAGTGCTTTTGTGTCAAAAGAAACCACATACTGTAGGGTGATGATTCAGGTTTTCACTGAGCAGAAAGCAGAATAACTGAGGTGATGTCGGTAGGTGGCAATCCTACATCATTGTGTCAGTCTTATCAAAACACACACACACACACACACACACACACATTTATCTTATTCTCTTCCTAAGGACTTTTCATTGATATAATTATTAATGCAGCTAATTAATGCTGTGTCTGCTTTTAAATCTGAATCTAACTTCAAGCTCTGTAAGCACAAATAAACCTTTTGGCTCTTTTTGGTTTGTTAACAAAAATTTCAGTTTCCGTTTTGTTTTGTTTTTTCTAGAAAAAAAAAAGGTTTCTTTGTGGGGACCAGCCAAATGTCCCCCACAACACACACACACACACACACACACACACACAGAGAGAGAGAGGGAGAGAGAGAGAGAGAGAGAGAGGTGGGAGAGATAGAGAGAGAGAGGTGGGAGAGATAGAGAGAGAGATTTTTGAGAGAGAGAGAGAGAGAGAGAGAGAGAGAGAGAGAGAGAGAGAGAGTCATTAATGGAGTAGATTAAATGTATGCAATTCATACAGCTCACACAAATCTCTGTACACAGACAGAAGTTATTTTGGCCTTCTGTAGTAGATTCAGCCAAGGCTGAAAACATCTCTACACTGTGATTGAGAGACTACTCATACCCCGGTTGCCAAATATAGGCATTGTAATCACAGAACAAGTATCGAGATAAACTGGCATGATGGATATGTATTAATTCATTTTCATTAACCGCTTAACCCTGGATAGGGTCGCAATGGGTCTGGGTCCGATCCCAGGTCCATTGAGTGCAAGGTGTGCAAATACAACCTGAATGGGATGACAGTTCATCACAGGGCACTATCTGCACAGATATTCACACATTCATTCACATCTACTGGCAATTTAGCAAAGCTAGCAACCTACCTGCTTGTTTTTGGAGAATACGAGGAAACCAGAGAACCTGGAGGAAACCCAAGTGAACATGGCGAGAACATGCAAAGCTCTGTACGAACAACACAGGACCTTGGAGCTGTGAGGCAGCAATGGTGCCTGCTGTCAGTCCTTACAGGAATACTGTTTGTTTATTTGCAGCCAACATGCTTGATTTTGCTGTGGCTCTTTAAGAATTTCTGATGCAAATTGCAAAGTTTTGTGTGCTTTTTTTGCAGAAAACTACTTGAATTGGTGTAATTGCAATATCATGAAATTGTTTTGCATAGGAGGGAATGATGGCTTAGTGATTAGCATGTTTGTCTCACACCTCTGGGAATAGGGGTTTGATTCTCACCTCTGACGTGTGTTTGCAGAGTTTGAATGTTTTCCCCCTGCTTCCGGGGTTTCCTCCTTTAGTTTCCTCCCCCAGTCCAAAGACATGCTGTAGGTTGGTTGTTGTTTTGTTTTGTTTTTTCAAAACTTGCCCATAGTATGTGAATGTGTGTTTGAGCGATTGTGTCCTGCGATGGGTTTGCACCCTGTCCCAGGTGTTCCCCACCTCGCGCCCACAGTTCCCTGTGATAGGCTCCAGGATCCCTTGCGACTATGTGTAGGATAAGTGCTACAGAAATTAGATGGATGGATGGAAAGTAGGATGAAAGGATGTTTTGCAGTCTTTGTTGATAAATGAGACCTTTCATCTGTACTCATGATCGACGCATGTGAATCGAAGAGGGCTTTGAACCGAAGGACGTTGTGATGACGTTACATCTTGGCCCAAATTTATGAAAAAATCACGGTCTTTTTGAAAAATTGCATTCGTTTCTTCGTGAAATCCTGGAGGGACTGTGCTGTTACACTGTGCCGCCCTGTGTAGGATGTGATATCAAATGTAAGAAATCAAACTGAATTTGTATTCCAGGACAGTTTATGCTAAGGACATGATTTTGTGCTACTGTAAAACCACTCCAATCTGGCAACCCTGTAGGATCAGTGAGGAGCTGCTGCAGCGCTTAAAGCTCATCACTGTAGGCGGCTGCAGTGTGCTTTCCTCTCATTTCATCTTCATTTCTCTTTCACCGCTTTGAGAAAGAAAAGAAAAACATCCATAATATATAAATATATCTATATACATATAGCCTATATATCTTTTTCCTGTCGGGAGAGAAAGTGCACCCTTGCTGAGGACTGAAGACGAGTGCGTACGATTCAGAAGGAAGTTCAAGTCGAGTCTACAGCACGTTATGTCTCCAGGAAGAAGCGCGCGCGCGCGATCGGAAGCGAAAGACTGATTAATTAATCTGAAGCCAATAATCCGCATTAAGCGCGAGCGAGACAAACCCGTCCACAGGCTGCAGCTTCACTGGAGAGAGTATAACGCAGGATGGGAAAGAAGTGTGCGTATGTGTAAGTGTGTGTGTGTGTGTGTGTGTGTGTGTGTGAGAGAGAGAGAGAGAGAGAGAGAGAGAGAGAGAGAGAGAGAGATGCTGTGAGACATTAAAGCATCAGTCAAGTCAGCATGTTACGTGTTTAAGCTATGGATCGCGCGCGACTCGTTATCTCCGTCTCTGATACACAGGGACCCTTCTAATAATTACTGGATTTAAGATTTTTTTTCCCCACCCATCGGAATAAAGCCTGAGAGAGCCTGCTGAGAACACACACTGGATGTAGATGTGGGATTTATCAGAGCTGCCCTGCGTTTGCATCAAGAAGGTGATAGATTGATTCTTTTCATTTTTTTCTGCATTGCTTGCTAAAGGCTCTAAAATCTCACTAAAAAAGGAAAAAAAAGAAAGAAAGAAAAAATCCTGCATGGATTTCACATTAACTTGAGACTGCAGATGATCATCCGTCCATTCTGCTATCCTTGACACACCACATATTTAAATAAATAAATAAATAAATAAATAAACATGTGTAAGTAGGTGATGGGAAACAGTTATAGTTATATGTTACTTCTACGTTTCATGTCAGTGCATGCATTTTATGCCTTTGCATTCGAAAATTTTGTCCGTGTATCTTTTACATTTCTATCTATCTATCTATCTATCTATCTATCTATCTATCTATCTATCTATCTATCTATCTATCTATCTATCTATCTATCTATCTATTTGTTCAGCTAGATAGACAGATGGATAGACAATCTGTCTATCTTCCCATCTCTAAATCTCTCTATCTTGTCATTGGCTACATGATTGAAGGCTGGTGCCAAAATAAGCTGGTAGAATTTGGATCCCAGCACCTCCCTCCCCCACCATCCCCCCTTCTGTTGCTCCACTTAGCGTTACTTTTGCTAGAATATGGCGTTGGGTCATTCATATTCCGTTCACATGTGCTGGCTTTTGCAAAGACGCAGGAGGAAAAAAGAGACGCCGTGTATGTCTGATTGTCCCTGTCTTCACTTTGCTGCATTTGATAAGTAGATGAGGTGAAAGGCGTCCTGAGTACATCATGTGTTCAGCTTGTTACTCATCTAACTGCATGCTGGGTCGCATCCTAGGAAGCATTATGCCGTCTCCTACAGTTTTTTGGATGGTAATTGTGAAAAGCACAGACGAGGGCAGCTCACACACAGGGCTGTACCTTGTGTCTCCATCAATTAACCCTCTTGGTTATACCACAGCCAGGTGAAGGTAGGCATTACATTCCTGACATGCTGGCCGAGGGTCTGGGTTGTACCGGAAGATTGCATATTTTCTGTGTATGATTCATGGACGTGGGTTGTTGCTTCCCTGATACTTTTTTTTTTTTGCGCATGAACTGTTTGACAGGAGCTTCCGTCTTCCCTGGTAATAGCAATAAAAAAACCCCGAAACAACACAGAAAACCTGGGATGCATCTGCATTTTAATCTAACAAGGCGGTTAAAACATTTGTGTAGGTAAATATCCGAGACTAAATCTTTACATTTGTGCATTCTGTATTCAGGAAAATGCAGCTAAGGCTCCTTGTTTCAGTGCCTGCTTGTAAGGACATCAAGCAAAGGCAGTCATCTGAGATAATTGCTTTTAACTGGTACTGCTCTATCTATTTCAGTTCCTGAAATGATGCACTAATTACAAATGTCATCTCCCAAAGTCTGCAAGAAAGATCTGTTCTTTTCCTGATCTGAAAGCTACTATGTAGCTCATGTACACTTGAAACAAGTTGAACAGGCTGTCTACAGTTTATTTCAAGTGGCACGCCTTTGATGAATTAAACACCAAATGCTTTATGCACTGCTTGAAAATATTTTTTTAAAAAAGAGCCGTGTTTCTGTTTTGACTTTATATTTGTTTGCCTGATTCTTGAGACCAAGCAGGAAAGCAAATGTTATTGCTGGTTCAAAAACTAATGACTGGTGGGGGGGGGGGGATAACAAACCAATGTTGGGTATCTACATCACAAACAGTGGATATGTGATATGAGATATGATATATTTCTGCATGTGCAGAAACATTTCACAAACTAAGCATTTTAATTATCGAGATTGCAGACAAAAATTGTCTATTATTATCTATTTTCAACTGCAAATGCTGCAAAAAAAAATCACAATGGCGTTCATAGTACATGCTTGACAGCTGCTCTATTTAGTTCAGTGCATTCTGCTCCATAATCATCTTATCCAGCTTAAATAAATGGAGCAAAATCCCAACGCAGATGAGACCAAATCAATCTGCTAAAAATTAAAAGCATAATCACATTTAGATGATAATGTTACTGACTCAGATCAGTTTGGTGCTTGCCACTTTGCCATGGGCTTCAATGATTTAAATTACACTCCAGTATAAAATGCTATGGAACAGATTGGGGTGTGGGTGTTCATTTTCAGCTCTGTAGAGTCATGTTTGTTGTGCTGTACAAATTTTCCTGAGAGTCATGTTTGTTGTGCTGTATGATGAGGCCCGTGTTACCTGTCATCGCAGTTGTGGTCTTTGCATAAAGCTATGCATCAAATAAAACAACCACTCAGTCTCAGGCATTTAAAATCTTTTGTAATTCATATGTATATCCTGTGGTCTCCATAAACAATTCCTGTAATGAATTGCCAATATCTTTTTATGTTATGGTTTAATGGCGACATATCCGATCAATATACAGCCATCACACTTAGACATTAGACAACCAAAATCACCTTTCATACGCTTTCTTCATTGAGAGTGCCTTTCAAACTTAACATATAAGATAACTGCAAAACTGCTGCTACAATTGAATGAGAAAAAATGATTGAGATTTGGTTAATTTACACAAGCTAGAGATCACTGCTCCTTTTCTTAGGGTGATGACCTGAATTTAGCCCTGACTCATGGGCCACACATTACAAACCCCTAAAGTGCAGCTTTGATTGATGGTGTATCCTCTCAGTAGGTGCAGAGAAACAAGGTTTAGTGTGCAGTCCTGGGACTGAAAGTCCACAGTAAGGATGAGTGTTAATGTGTGGAATGTGTCAGCTAAGGGAAAAACAAAGCAAATACCAATTGCTTCCAACATAGTAAAGTGGGTGTGTCTCAGAATAAGAACATAGCACACATTTTTCTTGGCAATCCATCCATCCATCCATCCATCTTCAACCGCTTACTCCTTTTCAGGGTCACGGGGGAACCTGGAGCCTATCCCAGGAAGCATCGGGCACAAGGCGGGGTACATCCATGCAGTTTAAATGATAATGAAACTGCGAAGCTATTCTGTTCTGTTCCAGTGCTATATAAAAGCCCTCTCTAGTGTGGGTCATTTAGGAAGTTCACCTTATACTATGAAAAGACATTAAAAGTTTAATAACAGAGAGGCCAGTTATCATGTGTAGTGGCTTCTTTTAAAATGCAAAAAGAGGTTAGGGGAATAGTGAGAAAATTCATTAAAGCAGTTTCTGTTTAAAATCCACTGATGCAGATCCATTCAAGTAAAACATTTCTCACATTCAGCTGAATCCTCAATTTAGCTAAGGTAATAGAGACAAGGCCCTGCCAGTCACCCAGCTGTGCTCTCTGTTCTAGTCATTAAAAAAAACTCATGGTCTTTTATTAATCATGTAGTTAGTTTCCATATTCATCTGTCCCCCCAGAATATAAACAACAACAAGCACGCCAGTGGAATTTTAATTGGCACAGTTGAGATGCATATGTGTCTCACTATGTGCTATTGTGGCTGGTCCCACATGAATACCTTAAAGATTGCACCTCCCAAAGCAGGTTATTCCCAAGTGTCTTTCTTCAGTGAAAACTATCACCTGGGTACTGTAGACTTAAGAACTGCTGCTGCAGTCATAAAGACTATAATGCTCATACTGAACATCCTTTCAACACACATAGTACAAACAGTACCTTATAGTATAAAACTGTGGGAGATTAAAGGTTTAGAATCCAACTGTCCCCCAGATGAGAATGGGTGCCCTTGTTGTGCTGGTGTTTTTATCGTCTAGTTCCTCTCAAGCTTTCTTCATGTTGTCTCAGTTTTTCCTTGCCATTGTTGCCCCTGGCGTACTCATTAAGGATCTAAATCTGCATCCAGCTTTCTGTAACACTTCTTTGTGATAGACTTGATTCTCATACGTACTATAGAAGTACATCTGAACTGAATGTGTTCCTCTCTAGGAAAAATGCTTGATGTATATGGACCATGACTGTAGGATCAAAACCATCTTGGACATTTACATGCTTACAGCAGTTTCTGTGAAGTGTAAATGGATTTTTATTCTGCACTATTGTGCCTATTGATCCATTTCACATGCTTCCATTTTGCTTTACCGCACTTTTATATTTTTGGCTGTAAATAACAATGCTGTCATGAGCAACATGTAAAGAATTATGTGTATGTGTATAAAAAAATCTATATATGTACTACTGTAGTATATTAATATGAGCACTGAGTCTTCAGAAAATATCTTCAGAAAATAAGCCTTCAGAAGATATCTGGCTATATATAAAATTATCCTCTACACATAAAAATGGTTGTTTAGCCAAATGTGTCACACTAATAGCTGATATTTGCCAGCATGCTTTACTGAAGAAACTCAGCAGGGTACAACGAGTTGCTGATTTTGGTGTGACTGTGAGAAACTCAGCCATCTTTAACGCTGACCTACTGAACCAGGATGATGCAATTAACCAATCACCAAACCACAATGGTATACAATGCTTTACTGTACATGTCAGTCTCACATATAATACATCATCATATGGAAGGATTGTTTGTCGGATTTGAAGGATTGTGTCGATATGGCAGTAGTTTATTACTCAGTGCTGTGACCGCCATGACAGTATTTACATTTTTCTGGCACATGTGTGTGTGTGAGTGTGTGTGTGTATACTAATGTGTGTGTATATATATATATATATATATATATATATAGTACTGTGCGAAGGTCTTTGCACATGCACAGTAATGCTGTACAACAAAGATGCCTTCAAAAATGAAGAAATTAAATGTTTCTACATTAAAACAAAATACTATAATGTGCAGTAATAAAGAGAGTAGTGAATGAACCAAAGTCACTATTTAGTTGGATGACCCTTTGCTTGTTAAAAAAAAAAAAGAGTAATCTCAGGTACACATTCTACAGTTTATTAGGAAATGAGCTGTAAGTTTTATTGCAGCACCTTGCAGAACCAGTCCCAGTTCTTCTGGAGATATTGACTGTTACACTTGCTTCTTATTTTTTCAGTAAAACCCAGCAGCCTTAGTCTGAAAAGTGTTTCTTACATAATATGCTGCTTTCTTTAATGAAAAAGAAATATTTTTTCTGTAACATTTAATTCTGACTCCTCAATGTAGAAGTCATTAAATAAAAATCTTTTTTTAAAATAAATAAATAAATAAATGTAAATGACATTTTTTAAGATAAATCACTTAAACCATTAATAAAATGTGTACAGCACTTAGGGTTAGAAAA
The DNA here is from genome assembly GCA_022414735.1 of Noturus placidus. Classification (NCBI taxonomy): domain Eukaryota; kingdom Metazoa; phylum Chordata; class Actinopteri; order Siluriformes; family Ictaluridae; genus Noturus; species Noturus placidus. The sequence goes on along the minus strand of JAFFST010050822.1, from coordinate 35,905 downwards.
AGCATTTTTGTCTGATTCAGTTGACCTCTGTATCAATGTTACATTCAAATCTTATCATTCAAGTACTTCAAATTCTTTTTCTTTTCTTTTTTTTTTTGCATTGTTTGTGAGTACATTAACATCCAATGCTTGAAACATCCTTTTACATGATTCTGTCTATTCTAACCATAGGTAATGAAAACTGTACATTTTAGTGTTTCACAACATTCACTGAACACTCTCACCTGAACACATTACCTGAAATATTCCACAAGTCACTTCAACAGGAATACATCATCTGTATTTCCTGAAGATCATGGGGAAAAGGAAATGTACATTATGTTTTCATATTTTAATGATATTGACTATTGAAATGCAAACCTGTGGCTCAAAATATAGAATTAAAGTAAGTTATTAGTAATTATTAGCAAATCATTAGAGCAGTGCTCACTAGCCTTGTTCCTGGAGATCTACTCTCCTGAAGGCTTTATCCCCAACCATAATTGTACCCACCTGACCATCTAATCATTGCCTTAAGTAGTTCTTTATAAACTGAAAGAGGTGTGTTAGAGTTTGGTTGGAGATAAAAAACCCACAGGAAGCTAGATCTCAATGAAGAGGTCTGGTGGCCACTGCATTAGAATGTCATCCATGCTAATGGTTGCTAATTAACCACATTTTGTGTATTTGCTAATTCTATGCTAAAAAATACAACCCTGTTAATCATTTAAGAGCAAAATGCAACCATTTTCAGCAAATAAACCTTTTATATTGTTGCCTGAGATGGCGTAACACATTTTGAATGCTTAAAAGCATAATTTCTTACAGTAGATTTAATGTTAAAATGATCAATAAAAGTTTACATTTTAAGACTTACTACAAATAAATGACACCTTAATTATAGAATCACCCTTAATACTCTTCCTGAATTTTTTTAGTATTAATGATAAATGATACAAAGCTCTGAATTTTGGTTGTCATTTCACCTAATGTAAAGTAAATTAACCAAACGGTGACCTACAAAAATTCAAATAGTGATTTTGCTGTAATCAGATGCTGAATGGGCCGCAGTAGTTTAAATCCCGCAGCAGATGTGTCATTCCATGCGTAGGTGCTTTGGAAAACCCTGTCTGAGGGGCATATGGCACTCCAGAGGAGGTCCAGAGGCATTCTGCAGACGCACAGACATACAGCCTCACAGAGGTGAAAGTTCATCTGTTTAAAAGGCTTCTGAATGTAGACGCACACCCTCAGAGAAGCTTATTAAACAAATGACTCATTTAAACAATAAATGGACTTTGGATGCTTTGCTGCCTCCAGCTGTTCTGACTGTAATACATATATCGGTGGTTTTTGGAAACACTGCCCTTGCAATTTAATCAGGGCTTCAGTTGATATCATCTTGAGAGTGAAATGACAGACTGGATGTTGAATGTTAATATAAGAAGGTTCAATAAACACTTGTATCCCATTAAAGCTCCAACTGTGTGACTTGTAATATTCACAAATATTATGTATTGAAAGCAGACTGGGAGCTGCATGTGGAGTATCGTTTTGCCATGTGTGCACACTATATTTTTGTAAGCATCGTGATTCCCTAACAAGTTTTAGATGTTCATTATTTTGGAAACACCTCTCTCACATCTTCCCTCATGGATGTCTTTTCCGTCTCCTTCAGCACAATTCTGAGACTGGAGAGAAACTGGACGGCAGGTGGCTTTTTCAAGCTTCTCATGTCAGTTGGCATGGATTCTGAAACAGAAGGGTGTCAAAGGGAACCGTGTTTCAGAGGCCCATATACCACAGGGTGCCTAGAGTCCATGCTGGTGCAGACAATCAGAGTTGATTTTGTTCCACAACAAAAGATAGAGGAAGACATGCACCATTCAGCATCTGAAAAAATGCAAGCGGAGATGTGAAACGTCTTTTCTTACAAGACAGACTAAAAGCATGCTTGTAAAAAAAAATTTGGCCCAATTTTGCCATCATAGAAGAATTGCACATAGTAAAAAATTGTAAACATATTTGATTATAAGTTCAGATTGGCTGATTTAAAAAGTATAATGTGCCAGTATAGCCAGAGACAGTTGACATTGGAATTATTTATTAAAATCTTAGAGTGTGAGCTCTGCTACAGTGCTCGTCTAAAAGCCACCAATAGGAGGACAGCATAGGATGAGGCAAAAGTCACAGGACAGCTCATAGTGGCGATGATGAAACATAAAATAACACGGATAGAAAACGGACAACATGGACCGAAATATAACAAAACATATTCTTACTACCTCAACTAACAGTGAAGAATGTTTCTATATATACAGCCCCATGTTCTACACAAGCCTCGATCAGAACATAGTAATTTCCTTTAATCACAGGTCTATCATTAGAGGACCTTCATTGTATACTCTAACAAGGAGAACATATTATTGCACAGTCTGAACACGTGATAGTACAGGATCTTCATCCAGTGTGATGAGTAGCAATCTTAAAAGACTGCTGAAGACAGTAGTCTTACACAAGCTTAAGCTTTGCCAACCTCCAGCTAATATGGCAAGTGTTTTAAACAGTTACTGTCTCGCGTGTTTGTGTTTATTCACTCAAATTGTTATTGACTTGTTTTTGTCTTTTGTGCTGCAATTAGAATGACTATTTCTGCACCACTTAGGCTTGCACGCTGGTGGCAGAGCAAAAAAAAAATAATCCAGTATTTTAGCACATACCAAGTATAAGTGAGCAGGATGGATAGATATGATGCAGAGAAAACCCCATCGAGGCCCTGAACACACAAAATATATATGTTCATCCTGTGAGCAGCTGAGTGGTTCAATTGGCCTGGCTTCATACCGAGTCAATACTAATGACTGAGGAGACTATATGGCCACAGAAAGATTATAGCTCTGAGGCCCCAACCCCTTCTATTGTCATCTCAGGCAAGGAAAGTAATGGTTACCATGGTCTGCCCCTTTACATCTCCTTGCTGTATTGTCTGTATTATACAGTCATTAAGGCTAATGACTACTCAGATTTATTTGTTTTGAATTGTGGAAAATACAGTGCAGACAGCCTGTAGCAACATGTAGGTGTGGAAAATATCAGCCACGGGATGAATAGATGCAACATGGTGCTGACAAGGGAAACCGAGCAGAATGCATTCATGCTGTTTTGTTCACCAGACCAGTGAAGCAAGATGATATCAGGCTCCTTTAGTGCATCACTTGTGCATGAATGTGAATGCTCAGTGCTTAGTGGAACACCCTAGTCACTGAGGCTTGCATTATAATTCATGCAGTTTTTTTTTTGTTTGTTTGTTTTTGCATGTTGGACACCAGGCGTGATGGATAGACCAGCTGAGACAACATTTCAGCAGCACCTCATCTCCACGCATTGTGAACTTAGTGTTATGAGGTTCTGTATGGCATTTTACAGGAAAATAGAGTCAGCATATAAACTTCATTAAGATATGTCATTCTCATTTGAATTTGTTCCAGTTTGATATTAAAAAAAGAGGGCGCTTTCACAGCCAAGCAATCAGGATCCAGTATGACTAGGTGATGGACGCAGATGAAGCTACTTAAAATCCACCTCATGCCAAAAGAGCATTAAATTTGGCATTCTGTACTTCCATAAAACTGTACACCAGCTAAATTTATGAAATTATAGTATTCACTCTCAGGAAATCAGATGTAGTTTAGAATGAATACCCAAATAATATATCTTAATTGTTGAAAAATTAAGTGGGGAATCCTGGGCAGTATTTGCTCTACATAGAAGAAGGGGAGGTGCTAATGGATTGTAGACGCACCAAGTTACAAGAGTTCTTCACTGTTGTCAACTTGGCAACTTTGTACTAGACCTGTGATGTTTTATACCCCAATGACCAATCACTGATCACTATTGTTTGCAATGACCAATCACTGATCACCATTGTTGCCAATGACCAATCACTGATCACCATTGTTCCCAATGACCAATTACTGATCGCCATTGTTCCAAATGACCAATTACTGATAACCATTGCTTCTATTGACCAATTACTGATCACCATTGTTCCCAGTGACCAATTACTGATCACCATTGTTCCAATGACCAATTACTGATCATCATTGTTCCAAATGACCAATTACTGATAACCATTGCTTCTATTGACCAATTACTGATCACCATTGTTCCAAATGACCAATTACTGATAACCATTGCTTCTATTGACCAATTACTCATCACCATTGTTCCTAATGACCAATTACTCATCACCCTTGTTCCCAACAACCAATCACTGATTACCATTTTTCCCAATGGCCAATTACTGATCACAATTGTTCCCAACAACCAATTATTCAATACCATTGCTCACAACAACCAATCACTGATCACCATTGTTCCTCATGACCAATTACTAATCACCATTGCTCCCAACAATCAATCCCTGATCATCAGTTGTCCCAACGACCAATCACTGATCACCAATTTTTCTCCCACCTGTATTCTTCTTTGTTCTTTATTTTTAACTCTCTTGAATATATTTACAAGTACTAAAAGTGAGATATTTCACCCAAAACTATTATCCAACCAAAATTAAAGTAGATAATCTGCTAATTGAGACCTATGTTGTGGTTATGGAACACAAACGTAGAAAAAGCATTTCAATATAATACTTTACTAGATGTGTAATACAAAACACAGTCCTTAAAAAGTTTTAGCTTTCAGAAACATTTTGCTAAATTTGCTAAATAATTCTAGTATTATGTATTTTCCCAGCCTCTATTATGTATTTATTTTTTTATCTAAGGTTTTATCTAGGTAGCTAGCTAACTGATGATGGTTAAGTACTAGGGTTTAATCTACAAAGTAAAATGATATGTAGTCTTAGGGACTGCAAAGTTTTAAATCTATCTATTAACCCTGAGGGACTCTTAATCAAAAACACGCCGACAGAACCTTATAAAACCAGCCGCTATTCAACCCTACAGAATGATAAAGTCTTATTTGACACCTGGCCATAAATTGACTTTCTAAATGTCTCAGCATTTTAAAGCACAATTGAGGTGTAGGACCTATAAATGTATTACACTTCCAGCTACTATGTCAAAACTCGGTGCCTGCTATCTCAAGATAGAACTGTATAATCCGAAGGTCAGGAAATGGGAGCTCAATGCCCAGTCAGATAATCCATGGGCCAGCAGGAGGGCATTCCATTCATCACTCCATTGGGTGCATCACTCAATCAGCTGGATTGCCATCACCAGGGAGCCTTCTTGTTTAAAATCATGAGCAGTGGTCTTGAAGAGTCAGTATGCAGAACGTCGGATCCGGTATCGTCCTCTCCACAGGAAATCTCAAAGCATGACCCATTAGTAAGTCTGATAATGATGCCAAATAGTCTTGCGAATATGTTGTGTATTATATCGAGCATGGTGGCTGATGAATAAAGTAATGTCCCTTGTATTAATTGCCCTTAAGAGGTTACTTGGCTGAATATGAGGCTGGCTGCCTCCACACACTGAAACATGTCAGTGCGTTTGAGCAGCAAAGGCTCTTTCAGAGGATTGGCTGTGTAATGCAATCTGTATGCAGGGGATGAGTGCTGTGCAAGCTGTGGCTCCCTCATTTGTGCCCATGCAGGAGGGTCACTCCATCCCTCTCTTCCCCCGTTTTCCTCCCTATTCTCCTCCTGCCTTCTAGCAGTGTGCTCTTCATTATCTCAGACAAAACTTCATGTCACAACATGAAGTTTTCATAGCAACCCTTAACTTGCCCTGAGCTGCTTATGGACAGCCTGACTGATTTTTTTTAGAATTAGATGATTATTTTTTTATTATTGTGAGTATTTTTGTCTCTCTGTGCAGACATTGCGGAAGTCAACAGTCTGTGCAAAATATTGTGTCTTGTTTGTGAATAATGAGGGAACCTGTCTCTGACTGGAGTTCAGCAAGGAGTTGTCGACAAAAGCAATCTCTGTTTTAGATTTTGCGTTTAATTACAATGCACGGTGACTTACTTAATGAATAATGAATGTGACTCTATGCTCGATGTGCTCAGACTTTTAATGCAGTGCTCCGACACTTCATTTCATCTCTACACTGTGCATTTTCCACAACATCCTGAGTTAAATATACCTCCTAGGTATAACCATGTCAGTGTTTTCATATTGTCAAAGGGGGATAATGGTTAAAAATGTTAGACAGAGTGCAAAGAGAAGCACAGGAACAAGGGCTCAGCTGAGTTTGACCTCGAGAAGCAATTGCCAAGCAATGGGAGGTCAGATGGCCAAATGCGTTATATCTGTAGTGTTTGTGTGTGTGTGTGTGTGTGTGTGTGTGTGAGAGAGAGAGAGAGAGAAAGAGAGAGAAGAGGCGAAAGCTGTCACACGGACACAAGCAGCTCTGGGAGTGTGGATATTAGAGAATACAGCTTTGTGAGCTTCGCACGATGAAATGTTCTCACTCTTCTCAACATACAAAAAAGGGGTCTTGTTCTATGTGCACTATAATGCTATTGTACAGTTGCTAGAGCAACCTATGATTGGCTGTCTGGAGTTTCTAAAAGAGGCACCGTCTAGAAATTTAAAGAGGAATTAGGCTCTGTGGTTCGTTGCTATTCTTAAAATGGGTACAGTTTTGCACTGACATTATAAATGCTGTATCCACTTGTTACTGCAAGTGTTTAAAAGTGACTCTAATGTGGAAGCATGAATTATTCCTAAGCAGGCAGTGTGTGTGTGTGTGTGTGTGTGTATGTGTGTGTGTGAGAGAGATAGAGAGAGAGAGAGAGAGAGACAGAGAGACAGAGAGAGAGAGAAATGGTAGGGGTGTAACACATGTATATAGAGCACTGAGTCACCACCGCTGTGCAACAGTCTGGACACAATGTGAGGTCCGTTCTCTGAATTAGAAACACAGCAACCTGAAAGGCAAAGGCCTCCCAGCAGCAGCTCATAGCACAGTTTTCAAGAGGACCATAATATTTAGGCTGGATTTACTCTGAGACGTCCCTCGCCATCTTATCCAGAGGGCACCAAGCAGGTGCTGGGCTTAAAAACCACTAAAACATATGTGTAGCCCTGTCATTAAAAGTGCGCATTTGGAACATTTTATCCCAGCCTTCTTGCTGTAGTTCTGAAAGGATTAAGAACAAAATGGATGTTGTGAATGAAAGTGATGATTGATGATCCATTCGTTGTCTGAAACAAAGCAGGTCTAGTTTAGAATTCAGACACCAACTATAGAGTGTAAATGTCCTCGGTTCAGATGTAATAAACATTTATGAATGGTTTGTCTCTGCATGCTGTAAGAAGCCTGTGGAGAGAAAGCATTCATGAACTGTAAGGATTCCCTGCATGCCATATGGAACATGCAGAGAACCATTACGCTTTGCTACAAGATTCTGTAGTCTTCAGATTGTTCAAAATATCATTTAAATTAGAATAAAATGTTCTCCTTTTAAACCTTTGATGTCAGATTAGGTGTACATGACATTTGGATCCCACAGAGTGCTCAATTAAATCAGTGGCAAGTTTTAGGATGACCGCACTGTCTGTAGTGTTTTTACCCAGTCAGCATTCTGCCTCTCTCGTTCTCCATCCGAATGGTGGCGTGAACTGAAGGGTCGAGGCCAGCGAGATCACTCTTTACTCAGATCATCTTGATGAAGATCCTATTTCGCCTGGATGCTCCCATAGATTCGATGCGTTTTTCGGCTTTGTGACCATTTCCGGGGCGAGAGAAAAAGAAGAGAAGGTGTTTTTACGGAGTTGCCGCCTTGCTCGGGTGAAGTGATTTGTTGTGGTGCGGAATAATGTTTCTCAGCTCTTTTGTGTCGGCTCACACAGCAAAATAACAGAGGGTGAGAACGCCTTGCTAAAAATTCCGCCAGTCAACAATAAGAACATGCAAGATTGCCTTTTCGCGAGCTGTGTATTTCCAGCAGGAAGAGCGGCTGCCAAAACAGCGACTGAAGAGCTTTTGTCTAGTAATTGTATTCCTCCTCAAGCTCTTTCCCCATTATGTTATAGATTTTCTCTGTGGGATGTGGTAGTAGAGCAGCACATGAACACTTCCCCATGGACAGATTATCTGCTACAATGGTGTTAAGGTCCATTGTTGCAAAGATGACTAATAGCATTACACAAGCCGCAAATCTGATGGGGTCTTGTGTTCAACTCTGTGCTCAGAATAACCTGATGGAAATTCCGATGCACTTCTACAGGGCCGGCATTAATTTGTAGAAGCTAGGCTTTCAGCACCCATGTTTACCAGCTTCATATTGCCATACGTGCACACGTTTAATTTTGTTCCCAATGGCATTACAACTGCAGCTCGTGATGTACAGGATAGAGCGGCGAGACCATGATTGATTGCTCACTAATCCACTTTTTATCCTCACCTGCAGTGCTGTGGGCTGCAGTTTTGGCACTGATCCTGACAGTTTAAAAGGGAACCAGTATTTTCACTAACAAGGGTTTCACACAGTTCCAAAACATGGTGGCGCACCGACCCACGGGCAATAAATTACCCTCATGCATAGCTCCTGTATTTCTCCCAGTGGTGTGTCTCTGAGTCTGAGTCGAGCACACGGTGAATGCAGTGCCACAGCTGCCTGCTCCACATCCGAAACCCGCGCTTGACTGAGCAGCTCCTGCAGAAGATCTCTACATGTTGCACTGTGTCATGACTCGGTAACTGATGTCTATATCTAAAGCCATTCTCAGGCTGTAAACCTGCCACTCAGCAAGTCCTTCGGATGGTTTATTCACTGTGCATAAAATATTTCATCAAAGATCATTTCTTTGGCTTGAACTAGATTATAGCAACTACACAGTTGCACCCAATCAGAACTGGGATCTTATGCTGTCATAAAATACATGTATGGTTTGTAATAAATTGTGTTCTGAAGGCCTGGCTTCTTTGGACTGTTCAGATTATTAAACATAGTTGACTATATTCATTAGCCGTAGGTCCTGCGAGCACTACTAACTTTATTTGCTTGATTTAATAAACTAAAGAATGAATTCATTTTAAAGATGTGCAAGCTTTGCATTTTATTTCCATGCCAAAAGCCAGTCTGAGATGGAATAAGCACAGAAGCTGAGCTAATGAAGATGAGAGAGAGATTCAATAAACATGCAGCCAGAATATGATTAAGAGTTAAATTACAGTGGATACTAGCACATATTAATATTAAGTATTATTGTCTTGGTAGCTGCATCTAACAGTAAGTTATAAATCTTATACTAGATCAAGTATAACATGAAGAGCATAAATATTGAATTTCTAAAACACTATTTTTTACCTAATGGCATCTAACATGCTTGTTTGCACTATAAAACCGGAATAAATTCATTTAACTCAAAAAATGTGAGGAAACTAATTACCTCAAAATTTTAATGTTGATAAATCAATTTATTTCATGCAAATACACTTAAATACAACCAATACCTGTTATATTTAAGTGCATTTGGCTGATTGATTGATTTTGAGGTAATTAGTTTCCTCACATTTTTTGAGTTAAATGAACTTATCCGGTTTTCCAGTGTAAGCTTGTGTTGCGAAGGGCATGTTGGTGAATTTTAAAACAGTGCATTTTGTTATCACAATGATTCGGGAACCAGAGAAAGAAAATCTGGAATCCAGTACAGTGGATCAGAAAAGGCAACAGCAAAACCAAAAACACAACAAAAAATTGAGGAAAACAAAAGAGAAAGGGTAGGTCCTTATCTAACATCACATGCACATCTCATTAGTCTGGCCGAAACTATTTAATGCACACTTACTTTTGTTATATTGAGGAATAATTCTTTATTTGGAATAACCCAGCAACCCTTAGGCAGGTTTTCAGAATTTGAATGCTTATTTTAATGTTCTTGACGGCATATTGAAACCGAATATAATGAAAAACTGGGCCAAAATCCGAAGGCCGAATAACGAACATGTTTTTTCGTGTTTTTCCATTTATTTTGCCATTTTTTTCACCATTGCATAAATTAAATGGTCTTTTATGTGCTTTTAACTATTTTGCCTTGCTTTTCAAGGAAAAAATCAATTACAAAAACTACAATTTCAAAATATTTATTTAACACTGAACATTTTATTTAATTCCAGCAGGCATAGGCTACCAACAAGGCACAATATAACTTTAAATAAATAAATGAGTAAAATAAAAATATTTTGATGTGATCATCTTTGAGCCCCTTGAAGAGCCTATGTAAGTCCTATAACTGACTGCTGAAAGAATGGAACACTTTGTAGCCTACAACTAAAAAGTGCATTCACAAGAGTGCTGAAAAGGTTCTATTGGGTTCTATACGGCGGATTATATTGGGGATATATACCGCTCACGTCCCTGTACACCTCGCGGAATAAGGTATATAATACCTTATTATAGTAGATAAGGTATAGTTAGATACGTAGTTTTTTTTTTTTTTTTTTTAAATAATTTTTATTGATTCTTATACACTTTTCAGAGTACAACAAAATTTATCAATACAGAGTCAATATTTTTTTACCCCGATAACAGCCCCTCCCAGCCCACCCAGGAATGGTTACATATGATTCATTTATTTATGATTCATGTACATGTGATTCAATTACATATGTTTCGCATTATTTTCATAAATCCATACAGAATATATATAAAGAAAGAAATTTAAAAAAAAAATAGGGGGGAGAAGAGGGGGTAAGTTGGATAGTATTGACCGTCCACCTCTCCTTAATCTACCTCCAGGGTGCGTACATCCTTGAAGTAGGTAATAAACTGTTGCCATTTTCCCAAAAATGAGTCTCCGCTACCTCAAGTTGATTTTATACTTGATTTTTTCCAGCGGTCCAAGACAACAATATTCTGAGCCGAGCAAGCAACGATACGAAGGCCACAACACTAGCTTGTTTATGGTTGAGAGTTAGATATGTTGTTAACGTTATGTTCCTTGATAGATTGTTAGTTTAAACTATAGATTAGTTCATTTAGTCCACGCCGGTTTTTCCGCTCCCAGTCCATAGGACTAGTTCATGTTTCTTGTTTTGACCCTGTTTTCTGTGACCGCGACTTTCACTCATGCTTTTCTCCGTTTATGCCCGTTCTCGCCCGACCCTTTGCCTGTCTTAACTACGTTTTTTTTTATTACTATTTGGATTTGTCTGCCTGCGCTTAAATAAGTACGCCTTTACCTGCTTCCGTATTCTATTCCATTATTGTCTCGCGACGTGACAGAAACATACTCCAGAACAGAAACCAAACAAACCCTGTTGTCCACAGTAAACATTCTAAGAGCACGTAGCTCATGCACGTAGCTGATCCACGTAGCTTGTGCATGTGTGCACCCCCTCATCGAGGTCGTGACATTCGCGCATCTGACTCTGTTTGCTAAGCTATTTGGTCGCATCATCAAACACGTCATTGTTCGGTCAAATTTATTCGGCCTTTTCACTTATTCGACTGAACACCGAAAATGCTTTTTTTGTTATAATTTCGGTGCCTCCCTATTTAAAATTATGTCATATGAATGCCCTTTCAGACTCATTAGCACAGTATTGCCAATCAGCAATGAGTACTGTATATGTTTAGTAACGACCTTTCATTTGTGTTTGGAGTTGTGTTGATGTGTTCAACTTGCTGTTGCGTTTTTGCTTTGTTAATGTGTTTTGCACTCACTGGCCACCGTAATCCATTAACAAAAAGGCAATAGATTCAACTGACTAAGGTGATCTATTTGTGCTTCATATTCAACTTCAGTTCCTGCTGTTATCAAATACCCACCACATTCCTATGAGCCTTTGGATTGGGACTGTCTCCCATTTGTGGTGACACCTACTATAATGAGTGTGTCCAGCATTCGGGTTACATGCTCACCTGAGGCGCTACAGAGCTCTGTACAGTTCCAGCATGTTGAGAAGGCCAGGCATTAGGACGTAATCAGCAGGAACATTAGGAGTGTGAGACTGGCGTTCCCTGCAGACTAATCCACCCACGCCACCTGACATGACCAAAGCCTGCAAACGGGAAAAAGCCTGATTGTGGCCATTTTGTCTGATTATTTATGTGTCATTATGATAATGGAGGTAGCACAAGTTAGTTTAGCACAATCTGATGATTATACGGATTATTTCTGGCTCCAGGCTCAGAGGGATAGGGCTTCACACTGAACTAGTCTGCAGAGCTGTAGTCCTACTGAATGTGCAGGATCCAAGCTCCAGAGGATTGGAAATGTGCATTACTTATAAGAGTTGTGCTTATATTCACTAAACAAACAGCTTGAAGAGCTCTTCAGAAAGGCAAGTAAAGTATGTTTACATGTTTCAGCACAACCGTTCTCTGCATTGAATGGAAAGCATATATAATGTTCATCCCTGCATTTGGTGCATAAGTCTCTAAGTAAAATTAAGTTGGATAGAATGGAATCACCTGACCATCAAACTACATTCAAAACAAATTGCAATTAAACACCATTCACAAATTCCTTTCAATGGAATAAAAGCTCATTTTGTATAATAACGCATTAGGAATATGAATCAGGCTTAACACTTGAAATAATGACTATAAAGGTTATACATGTGTACAAACAGTAGGTATATGATTCAGTACAAATCCGTCTTTTTACAGTTGTTAGCATTATCATCTACTCAAGGAAAATAGGATGCGCTTACACTTACATTTCAGTCATTGTAAATTCTACCGAGTACTTCCTTTTTGTAAAGCCTCTCTTTTGACTGCTGCACACTCTCCCAATTTCAGTAAAGACCTTGGCAGGCAGCCTGTCAGCCAAACCTCTGTGTAAGCCATCGGTTCCGTCCAAACACAACGTCTCCTGAGAACTTGCTTTTGTGTGGTGTTTGTCCTTTTATAGTTGTAGGACAAACAAAGCTGAGTGCCTTCCAAAAGCAGCTTATGAGATTTTACATTTTTTACATTACATTTTATTCATTTAGCAGACGCTTTTATCCAAAGCGACTTACAAATGAGCGCACACTCACACACCAATGGTAGCAGAGCTGCCATGCAAGGTGCTAGCTTGCCATTGGGGGCAACTTAGGGTTCAGTGTCTTGCCCAAGGACACTTCGGCATGGGATCACCCGGGCCGGGATTCGAACCACCAACCCTACGATTAGTGGATTAGTGGACAACCCGCTCTACCGACTGAGCCACAGCCGCCCACATTTTGTGCTGTGCATTTGAACACCTTAATTTTGAAGCATTTGCATGAAAGAGGGATAAAATAAGTGACCAGAAAGTAATACATTATTGTTAGAAATAGATTCATTTACATTAAATTACTGTCTCCAGTAATAAATAGATAGATAGATAGATAGATAGATAGATAAATAGATAGATAGATAGATAGATAGATAGATAGATAGATAGATAAATAAATAAATGGGTGTGTGAGTGTGTATGTGATTGTGCCTTGCGATGGACTGGCACTCTGTCCAGGGTGTACCCCGCCTTGTGCCCGATGCTCCCTGGGATAGGCTCCAGGTTCCCCGTGACCCTGATAAAGGAGTAAGTGGTTGAAGATGGATGGATGGATAAATAAATAAACAAATAAATAAATAAATAAATAAATAAAAGCTTTAATTAGATGTAAGATTGTGGTTGAAGGCTAATTGTTCTCAAAATTTTGAGCAATATAGTCACAAGTTGTGACATTAGTTATGACCTTGAATTCGGGAAATGGTGCATCAAATAACTAGAAAATAAACCATGACAGAAAATATGATCGAAAATAAATCGATTTTCAATGCGATATATTGAATATTAAACGCAACATACATATCAGTGGATATATTTTTACAATGAAGGTGGTTTGACTGAGCCATAAGAATAATTTTTGAAGTTAGTCAAATTAACTGTATAATCCCTGAAAAGACATCTGACATTTAATAGCAATTCAAAGGTCTATACAATAAAGGTTTCTGCCATGGTCCTCTTGTGGACTTTTTGCCTTCAAATCAAAATGACACTTTTTCTAATGTCCAAGAGTGCATTGGAAATGCCATGACAGGCTTCGATTGTGAAGTAAAATGTGGTAGATGATTGATATGGCGTTATAGCCATTCTATCAGAGATGCTGTCCTCTGCAGCCACTCTTGCAGATCAATAGGGCTTTTTACTGTCAGACATTCTTGGGTAATTGAATGAATGAATGAACCAGTCTGACTTCGGAAGCAGACAGCTGGTCCTTGGAGAGAGTCATGACATGCCTTGTTCAATGCACAGAAAAATAATGTTTTTTTGTATGATATAGTATATAAAATTCAATAAAATAAAATTATAAAATAAATTATTATTATTATTATTATTATTATCATTTTATACATAAAGTATATGCAACCATTATGTCGAACCATTCGCAAATTTCTTTCAATGAAATATGCATGAAATGATATAATGAATTTATAATGGATTTATATATCAAAAGAATAGATTAGAAGGTTTTATTGCTTCAAAATACTCCAAGGCCCTGCTTTATTTCTTTCCCCTGGCTCAAGTTTATCAGCTCAAACTGACATTCACCTTTCTTCCTTTAATTACTTTTTTCTTGCTACAAATGCTGATGAGGCTGTAGGGAGATGTTTTGTTTTCATCACCTGTACTATGAACCAACTGAGAAATGAAAAAATGAGCTTAAATATGAAATTTTCTAAATTATGTTATAATGCTATTTAATGATATATACACTGATCAGCCATAACATTAAAACCACCTGACTAATATTGTGTAGGTCTCCCTAGTGCCACTGAAACAGCTCTGACTCATAAAGGCATTTAGTCCACAAGACCTGTAAAGGTGTGCTGTGGTATCAGGCACCAAGACATTAGCAGCAGATGCTTTAAGTCCTGTAAGTTACGAGGTGGGTCTCCATGGGTCGGATTTTTTGTCCATCACATCCCAAAATTCTGGAGAATTTGGAGGCCAAGTCAACACCTTGAACTCTTTGTCATGTTTCTCAAACCTTTCCTGAACAATATATGCAGTGTGGTAAGGTGCATTATCCTGCTGAAAGACGTCTCTGCAATTAGGGAATACCATTGAAATGAAGGGGTATATTTGGTCTGCAACAATGTTTAGGTTGGTGGTACTTGTCAGAGTAACATCCACATAAATGCCAGGACCCAGGGTTTTCCAGCAGAACATTGCCCAGAGCATCACCCTGCCTCTGCAGGCTTGCCTTTTTGCCATAATGCATCCTGGCGCCATCTCTTCCTCAGGAACAGTAAGTGATGCACACGCCCCCGGCCATACATATGATGTAAAAGAAAATGTAAGATATCATTCTTCCATTGCTCCATGTACTGTTCTGGTGCTCATGAGCCCATTGTAGGTGCTTTCCGTGGTGGACAGGGGGCAGCATGGGCACTCTGACCGGTCTGCGGCTATTCAGCCTCACCCCAGCAAGCTGCGATGCACTGTTTTCTGACATCTTTCTATCATAGCCAGCATTCACTTTTTCAGAAATTTGTGCTACAGTAGCTCTTCTGTGTGATTGGACCAGACAGGCTACCCACGCATATCAATAAGCCTTGGGTGCCCATGACCTTCATTGGTTTACAGGTTGTCCTTATTTGGACTACTTTTGGTAAATACTAACCACTGCATACAAGGAACACTCTACAGACCTGCTGTTTTGGAGATGATCTGACACGGTCAAAGTAGCTCAGATTTTACATTTGTCCATTGTTCCTGCTTCCAACACATCAACTTCAAGAACTGACAGTTCACTTGCTGCCTAATTTATCACACCCTTGACAGGTTCCATTGTACCGAGATAATCGATCTTATTCACTTCGTTTTCAGTAGTTTTAATGTTATAGCTGATCGGTGTATAATGGATAATGGTTACATTGCTATGTAATAAATGACAAAGGCTGACACCTTGAATAAAAACTGCTGGTGGTTTCACTTGAATAATTAGTCTATTGTACTCAACATTAAAATTTCAGGTGTACATAAATCAGATAATTCAAAGCCCTGGTGTTGGTATGCCACATATGAATTTGAATGAGTTCTTTTACTGTTTTTCTCGATTGCTTAAACAATATAATAAGGATTTGAACTAAAATTTCAAATCCATAACGCCATTTATCAAAAAGCACACCCATTTCCCTAAATTATAAACACTATTCCTCTGTTTTGACACATGAGTCAGATTTATTGAACTGTCACTGCAAAACTCTACGCACAAATCCCTTCATTTCTCATTGCCTTCACCATGTGGTCATTTAGAAAGCACCAACATTCAATATTGTTCACGTCAGCACAGCTTCAGCTTAATTAGCAGACAATTACCTAGGTGGAAACACCAAGAGTCAAAATTGATCACACACCAATCAGAATCTTCAATAGCTAGATCAAAGGGCCTGAGCCAGTTGACTCAGTTTTGGAACAATGGGCCCAGAGAGATGTGAAGGAAAAGGTTGAGGACACCAGAGGACTGGAGGAAGAGGTGAAGGAAGAGGAAGAGTAGGAGTAGGGAGGGGAAGAGGAGGATGACAACAAGGAAGAGGAACAGGAAGGGCAAGGGCAAGGAGATATGCAGTCTCGGATGAAATTTGTGCCACTCGTTGACCATGTCCTTGTGCATGGTATGACTATGAGGGAGGCTGGGCAACGAGTACAGCCAAGTGTCACTTCACCATCGCCTCGACCTTCAGGGAGGAAAACAGGTATGTATACTCTGTGCTGTTACAACACATACAGGTACTGTAGTTGCCGTACTATACTACTTTAGTAAAAAAAAGTGCATCAAATTGCCTCACATACAGATAGAGTTTCTTTATGCTTCCATTTTGTAAAAAGAATGTGTTACAGTTACAGTAATCAGTACTTCTATTTTTGTAGGACACAGAGACGACCACCTGTTGGAGGCAGGCTAAGGTGTTTGTCAGAGGAGCAAGAGAGGGAGCTGGTAAATATGGTCATTGGCAACAATCTAATCAGCCTGCGAGAGATTCAAAGGAGCGTAATTGAAGACAATCACCAATTTTGAGGGATATATGCCATCAGGCTCTCAACAATTGATCGCATCCTCCGAAAGCACCGGTTCCGGATTATACAGACCTACCGCATCCCTTTAAAACCAAACTCAAGCTCAACATCTGGAATATGTTCAAGTATGAGTTTTTATATTGTATGAAGTATTGTGTATAGCAGTATAGCAATTTATACTGTAGCACAAAGTACATATGGTGGTCTGCCATTTGTGTCCTCTTGAAACTGTGATTTCAGGGTTGTTGTTAACTCTACTGTATTTCATGTGTTTTGTAGAGAATCTTTGAGATTGAAGGCCAGCCTGTTCCCCATGAGATTATCTTTGTTGATGAGGATGGATTTAACTTGATGAAAAGAAGGAGAAGGGGGAGGAACATAATTGGAATTCGGGCTATTGTGAATATCCCAGGCCAGCGAGGAGGGAGCATCACTATGTGCACAACTATCATCCAACAAGGGGTACTCCACCGCCATGCCATTCTTGGACCTTATAACTCTATGCTCCTCCTTGGTTTTCTTGATGGTCTAAGAGAGCTTGACCAGAGGGAGCAGCACAACCAGAGTAACTTTGCTATGTTGTTGTTTCAGATAACATCAGCTTCCATTTTGCTGCTCTGGTTCGTGATTGGTTTACCAATAACCCGAGGTTTTCCAACATCTTTCTGCCTGCATACTCTCCATTTCTAAACCCGATAGAGGAAGTTTTTTTCAGCATGGCGGTGGGAAGTGTATGTCCGACAACCTCACATCCACGTTCATCTCCTCCAGGCCATGGAAGAAGCCTGCCTAGACATTTCAGTTGATGTGTTCCAGTGGTGGATCAGATACTGTAAGAGGATTTTACCCCCATTGCCTGGATAGGTCTTCAATAGCCTGTGATGTTGACGAGATTCGCTGGCCTGTCCGAGACCAAAGATGGGATGCTGGGGCAGAATAATTTTTTGTTGTTGTTGTTTGGTGTATTGTACTGACAGTACATTAAGAAATAAGAAATGTGCAAATGTATACATTTGTTGTGTCTTTTGTTTTGTTCATCATGTGAAAAACATTTTGATGGAGAGAACCACAAGCAACATAATTTATCACCGGTTTTTGTAGTATTGATCTGAATTTGTCTCACCAGTGTGTAAGACTGGGCTGTAGTGTGTTTGTGTGTGTGTGATTGTGTGTGTGTGTGTGTGTGTGTGTGTGTGTGTTTGAGGGCTTGTGTGTCATGTTTGAGGGCAAAGTTTGGTTTTTCAGCAAGATTGAATGGTTTTGAGTGGAGACATTCTTTTTGAACTGAAAATAAGTTTGGGCAATTGGGTGAGAAGTTATGGATTTGTGTTTGGAAAAGGTGGCATAATTTCAAGAAAGGTGTTTAAGCAATCGAAAAAAAACTAGTCATTATGTTACATAAGCAATGCAGCAGTGTTTCTTAGATCGATATTTGTTAGCATTCCTTGAGATACATATAAGTAGGAACAGCAGGAGATGTCTCACACAGCCTATATTAGGCTTGTGTGGGAAGACAGGAGTATGGTTTGCACTAATCTCTATTCATGGACTATTAGTCCAGTTTTGTTTTCAGTATCTAACAAATGTGGGAATTTAATCTTTGATGGAATCATTGTTTTTGGAAATGGACTCTGACTTTGCAGTCAGTTAATACGTTTGAAAACATTTAAGTTCTCTCTGATATTCATTGGTTATTTTTGGTTTAAATACGTGAGCTCCTGCTAGGATGTGGCCTGATTACATTGTGCATCCCATTAAGAGTATGTCCCCTGAAAGACCTCTCAGCGTCTCACAGTGCTGTGTCAATTATGCTGCTGCTAACTAACACTCGTTGCCTAACGCAGAAATTAATCATCTATGTCTCCACACATTTAATTCAATCACATTTCTGCAATTTTGCAGTTCCTGAGATATATACATCTGCCATGAGGGCATTTCTCAATTGCAGCTGGAAGAAAACATAATGTAGCTATATTAACTAAACCCGTTTGTAATGATTTACATTTATTCATTTAGCAGATGCTTTTATCCAAAGTGACTTACAAATGAGGAAATACAAGCAAAGTGATGTATCAAGCG
>JAFFST010050822.1:3020-14522 GCA_022414735.1 Noturus placidus | reverse complement strand
CACCTTCATTTACAAATTGCATTTTGTGTTTACTTGTGTTGTCCTTGACTATTGTTTAAATTGGTTTGATGTTCCGAAACACTTAAGTGTGACAAACATGCAAAGGAACAGGAAATGAGGAAGGGGGCAAACACTTTTTCACACCACTGTAAATAAAACTTCATGTCATGTACTGGAGAAGATAATTAAAGTAAAGCATATAATTATCATTTTTGGTGGTCATATTACTAAATATTTCACATTACACATTCACAGCTCTAAGAGTTACACATACCAGATCATATTTAAAGGCGAAATTTAGTTAAAATTCTGCAAGTGTGAACTATTTAGTACATTTAGTCATTTTATTACATTACATATTAGGTCCATAATCATAACAAAGGATGCACTCTTTGAAAAACATGTTCCTCAAGGGTTCTTAGATATATATGTACTTGGAACCCTCCCTGAAAGGGAAACCCATTGTTGTGGCATTCTAGGGGTTGTCCCAGAGGTGTTACTAAGTATCAGTGGAGCATACTGTTTCAAAAAAAACAAATGATCACAACCTCCATCATGACATGACTAACAAATAACTATTTTTTCTCTTTTTCAGGCTGCTTTATTCAGGGAGATGGAACCAGCAGACGATAAATTATGAATGTTGAACAAGATGACCTCTTACCATCAGCACCAGATGATGAGAGGTCCTAGATGGAAAGGGGCTTGGTTTGACCCCTTGTTCCTCCTGCTCTTGGCTCTGCAGTTGCTTGCAGTAGCAGGATTAGTAAGAGCCCAGACATGTCCCTCTGTGTGTTCATGCAGCAACCAATTTAGCAAGGTCATATGCACACGCAGAGGACTCAGGGAAGTCCCTGATGGCATCTCCACCAACACACGCTACCTGAACCTTCAGGACAATCTTATCCAGGTCATCAAAGTGGACAGTTTCAAGCATCTACGGCATTTAGAAATCCTCCAACTTAGCAAAAATCATATCCGCAACATTGAGATTGGCGCCTTCAATGGGCTAACCAACCTTAACACCCTGGAGCTCTTTGACAATCGCCTCACAACGATCCCAAATGGAGCTTTTGAATATCTCTCTAAGCTCAAAGAACTATGGCTTAGGAATAACCCAATTGAGAGCATACCATCCTATGCTTTCAACCGTTTACCATCGTTAAGGAGGCTGGACTTGGGGGAGCTCAAACGTCTCTCCTATATCTCAGATGGAGCATTTGAGGGCTTAAGCAACTTGCGCTACCTGAACATGGGAATGTGTAACCTCAAGGAGGTCCCCAACATTAGGCCCTTAGTTCGTTTGGATGAGCTTGAGATGTCAGGGAACCAGCTGACGGTGATCCAGCCTGGTTCATTCAAGGGTCTTATCCACCTCCAGAAGCTGTGGATGATGCATTCCCAGATCCAAACAATTGAAAGGAACTCTTTTGATGACCTTCAGTCATTAAGTGAGCTGAACCTGGCTCATAATAACCTCACATTTGTGCCCCATGACCTTTTCACTCCTTTACGCCATTTGCAGAGAGTACACCTACACCACAATCCCTGGAATTGCAACTGTGACATCCTGTGGTTAAGCTGGTGGCTAAGGGAAACCGTACCAACAAACACCAGCTGCTGCGCTCGCTGTAACTCTCCTACAGCCCTCAAGGGGCGCTACATTGGTGAGCTAGACCAGAGCTACTTTCAATGTTATTCACCTGTCATTGTTGAGCCTCCTGCAGACCTTAACGTTACTGAGGGAATAGCAGTGGAACTCAAATGTCGGACAAATTCTCTGACCTCAGTCAGTTGGCTGATACCAGGTGGCTCCATTATGACACATGGGGCATCCCAGGCACGTGTCATGGTGCAAAATGATGGAACACTGAATTTCACCAGAGTTACAATGCATGATACGGGGAACTACACCTGCATGGTCAGCAACATGCTGGGAAACATTTCAGCTTCTGCAGTCCTCAACGTGACCTCTATAGACAACAGTGGCTTCAGTTACTTCACCACAGTCACTGTTGAGACCATTGAGCCCCCAACTGATGGGCTGAGTAGGACCCCTGAGCAGCCTTCCTTTGGCTGGGTGGCATCATCAACTACAAGAGCGACCCCAATTTCCACAGAGAAAACCTATACCATCCCTGTGACAGACGTAGACAATGAGGGAGCTCTCAATGGCTTGGAGGAGGTAATGAAGACCACCAAGATCATCATCGGCTGCTTCGTGGCCATCACACTCATGGCTGCCGTCATGCTCATCATATTCTACAAGATGAGAAAGCAGCACCACCAGCAAGATCACAATGGGCCAACTCGCACAATGGAGATCATCAGTGTAGATGACGAACTGGCAGGGGTTCCTGCTATGGAAAGCCACCTCCCACTTCCTCCACTGGAGCACGATCACTACAACCACTACAACTCATACAAGAGCGCTTACAACCACGCCTCGACACTCGGTTCATTACATAGCTCTGCGCATGAACCTTTACTAATCCAAGCCAGCTCAAAAGATAACGTGCAAGAGACACAAATTTGAATTTCCTCACTTTGAACAGTCAAAGTTGATCTGTACTAACAGTGTTATTGGCTATGGTGGCAGACATGTCGTGATGAGGAAGATGGGGAAGACGTTTCAGTGAGGATGTATGTATTATTTCAACAAATGTGTTTACACGCAAAGATTATTTATTTAAAGATATGTCTAGTGGCTAAATCAAAAAAAAAATACTTCATATCATTTTCCTCCTAATTTTCATTTGAATTTGGGATTTAATGGATGAATGGTCTGCTGTAAAACAATGCACTTGTGAATTCAAGGTAAAATTACATGCTTTGGCATCCTCCTGTGAACAAACCACGAGGTATTACGTTCATAATAATGACATATTTGTTGTATCCGTGGGCATGCTGCAGCATTTCACTTCATCTTTTCACATTTTAGTGAAATGAGTGCACAAGATGACCACTAAGGACTTAAGACTGTAAATAATGTAGTGTAAGTAGATGTGATAAACCAGCCTGGTGAATACAGGAAAATCAGAGAAGAAAATCAATTGTTTCTATTCCCCACAATATGATTTCTATGATGGTTTAGATTATGTGGTGCAGATGATGGTCTCTGTTCATTCATGAGGTACGGAATTCCCTGAGCATATAACATATGAGTGTAATAACTGGACAGAGGTATAAAGATGTGTAATTTTGTGCATTAAATATTGACTTTTCAGATGGGTAACAGGTAAGGCTTTAACATTCAAATCCATATAATAACCCTCATAACAGCTTTTTAAAATCAGACTTTAACCAGTACATTTCATCCTAAACTTGCTTTTCATCATTTGCCCTTGGTCAAGTTGTTAGAAATCCTGTGAGAGGTCAGATTAAATGACAAAGGAATTTTGCCCACATTTAAACACTGACTCCCAAAAAAAAGCTTAGCTGCTATGATAAACAGCAGTGTCATGCATTGCAAGAGAAAGCACAATTCTTTGTTTAATCTTGCATGTAGCTCATTTCCATTTCTATGGAAACTCCTTACCTTGCAGGTAGAATATTGGGTTACTGCCAGGGGCATAACTTGGCCTGGACATTCGGGCCTGTAGAGCCCCAAAGATTTTTCCTTTAGCCCTGACTAATTTTCCACTTGAAGCGGCTTGTCATTACATAACTGAACATCAGTAAAAGAAGATGGCAGTGTTGTAATTTTGTATCTTCAGTGAAGGGAGTGTTGTATTTTATCTTCAGTGAGCAGAGGCAAGACCAATCAGACAACGCTTATAGGAAAATACGTGGAAATATTCGTGTCTTATTGGCTCAAGGTCTCAATTCCGCTTACAGGTCTCAATTCTGCCAAACACTAGCTCACACAGTCAGTCAGTCAGTTACCTGCCAAGCAGGCCATCAAGGTGTGTAAATGTTTATTTGAGTTCCAAGTTATGTTAATGTGATACAAGCAGTGCATAAAGACAGATAACGTACTTTGCATGGCACTGTAGCAGCTAAACACATACAATGATTGCTTAGTTGTGCCTAACTAAATTTGCCTAATCTCATGTCAGCTAGCCAAAAGGTTTTATATTTTATCAGTCTGGGAGTCCTACAGACAGTGATAACACCTGAGGCAAGTTTTATGTTTTGCAACTTTTGGTTCAATTTTCACATTTTTAAGCAATTAGCCCTCACATGCAAGAAAATAAAATTTTTATGGAAACAGTCGATTTAGAAGAATGTTTTACAAAGTCTTTTGATGTCGAAGAATCTGGACTTACCTCTGAATGATAAACAGTCCAGCTAACGCCCCTGGTTACTGCCCAATTCTGGTTAAGGATCTTACACTAAATTACCAGTGCTGTTACATGTCATAAGAAAGGATTTTCCTGTTGTTTGTGTTTGGCATATATGTGTGTGTGTGTGTGTGTGTGTGTGTGTGTGTGTGTGTGTGTGTGTGTGCAGTGTATTTACTATCATTACAAAATTTAATTACTATAATTTAAAAAATATTAATTACCATTCAATTAACAGCTTATTCTTATTCATATGCTCTGTTGCTCATCACATTTCCCTTTTGTCTGTATGATTGAATGGAGTGATAATGTGTGTGTGTGTGTGTGTGTGTGTGTGTGTGTGTGTGTGTGTGTGTGTGTGTGTGTGAGAGAGAGAGAGAGAGAGAGAGAGAGAGAGAGAGAGATTTTAAAATGTAGTTTTCACTACTTCACAACTTTTACAATTGTGAAAATGAGATCCAGCGCATTATCATACACATTAAGTAATTTCAAAATGTGACCAAGAATGCTGATTTAGAGATTAAAGAGAAAGTCGTCGTTTTGCCAACTTGAGCTTTTGAGGATTTTCAGGATTTTTATGTTAAATCATCGATTTAACAATAAAACAATAAATCTAACAATAAAACAGGCTTTTTTTAAAAAGGTGTTCAAGACTTTACCATAACAAACATTTAAGAAGTCAAAAAATATATGAGGGTAATAAGATTTTTATTGTTGATTTTATTTTATTACTGTTTTGTATGAAATATTTGACCTTTGTTTTAAACCATTTACTGCCACTGGTCTATCGGCTGTTCAAGAAAAGAGAAAGATTCAGAAAAGAGATAAAGATTTCCTGAATTTCTCATGTGTACTATATATTGAGTCCTACACTTATTTACAGTATATACTGTACCAGTTTGTTCATGGCTTTTACTCTTAGTTCCATTGGAGTCTAAATTCTTTGCAGGGCTTATAAGAATTCATATATGTTGAAATGTGGAAACAAAAGACAACCCATTGCTTAACTTCCAGTCAAACCTTTTTTCCAGATAAACTCAAATAGGACTTACAGTCAGCGTGTACAGAAAATAACAATACTTTGACCATTAAAATGAGTGACTGTGTTCTTGAGTGACAAAAATGACTTTCTGCTCCAGTGCTCACATGACCAGCAGTGTCAACTACTGAGTCTACACCACCCTGGCATACGTGACTCTCACCGTGTATTTACAGTATGGCATTAAGCAGAATTCTTTTTGTTATGTTTTCTTGTTGTGATTTGTTTGTTATTGGTAACTCATTTTAGATTTCTATGATGAATTGAAGTGAAGACTCCTGGTATTTTATCTCTTTTTGAGTGAGAGAATATGTGCTTCACCAGAAGAAGATTTCTACACAGACTGTTTAAGCATTCACAGCAACATCTCTAAATCCAACATGACATATGCGGATCAGTCAATGATATTATTGGGATACGCTTATTTGAGGGTTAACCATTGAAAAAAAAAAACATTTATTAATACCAGAGATTGTAGTTCATACAGTACATGCTGTAAATGTAAATAAAATGTTTTTTTAAGTGTTGGGTCTTCGAATGATTAATCTTGGGAAAGCACTTGTGTTTAGAGAAACTGTTTATTAAACTATGTCTGACTTTTTGGTACTCATTGAGACTAATTATAGTTTCATATGAGGTTTAGACATGAATATGTACAAACTGCAAACAACTTTCAGGTTGAAAAAAGTCTGCAGCTGCTGTGAATCTTGTATATTAGCTCATCTGAACATGGCCGGATGCTTAACTCACCCCACCTTGAACTGTGTACTGCTTGTAATAAACTCCTCCAGAGCTGCGGTAATATTCCGTAAAAAATTCTACAAGGGAATCCCCAAAGAAATAATCCGTGCTGGAGCACTATAATGTATGTAATACATTCATTTATTTCAGACGAAGTGGAACATTTTATTTTTTAATATATAGTTTTCTCTACATCATAGTATTTACTCAACATTTTTAAAAAAGGATGACATTAAATGTGATATAATATTACAGAAAAAGCAAATAATTATTTGGCTTATTATTGCTGTATAGTTTTGTGAATGAACTTGGTAAGAAACTCCTAGCTTTATAGACTATGTTAATCAGTCTGTACAGGATTTCGCTTCAATTGAACACAATTGTTTTGCACAGTGGTGTTATTTGGTAAACGTGACCTTTTAGCTGTACTCATCTTCGACATATGTGAATCGAAGAGGGCTTTGGCTGAATGTGCGTTGTGATGATGTCAAATGACGTATCTTGGCCCAAATGTGCGGAAAATCTGCAGAATTTTTAAAAACTGCAATCTCTTCAGAATATTGTGGCGTTTGGTGGATTTTGCGTTCACTTTTGTGATCACAAAATCACAGAAATCTGGAGGAAATGGTTAATATATCAAACCATGTAGAAATGCCAGAAAACCCTTCACCCTATTGTCTCTGGGTGGGATGGATGGCATACTCTCACTCGCCTGTCAATCACAGAGACACTAGCCAATCATGGGCATCTGTGAGCTCGTGTATGCAGAAGAAGGTAGATGGTGTTTTCCTCAGAGTGGTTTATCCTGCTCTGTGTTAGAAAAGATGTGGTAACTGTCTGAACATCCTGGATGAAACATGCATTAGATTTCATCCTTCCTGGTTCGTAACTCTTTTATCAGAGGTGTGTTTTGGTGACAGCTTCATGCAGCATATATTGACCTACATATGTTGACCTATAAATTGCAGCATATATTGACCTATAAATACATATATAAAATTTTATATTAAATGAAATTATCATTGCACAAACTTCTCAGGAGACCTGTTTTTCCTATTATGCAGAACCGTATACGTAAAATCACAATACACCCATTGTACTCTGATATCTGACATAAATATTTTACGTGAAACAAGATGTCTGATTGCTGAGTCGTGATTATTGATTCGATTTATTCATAATTCATGTTAAATGGATGATTCATTTAAGCCAATTAACTGGTGTAATCAGAAAAAGAAACAGTTCACAAAGAGATGCACATTATATGCCTTATGGAACAAATAGCAACATGACTCATGACTATGTGAATCAGCAGTAATTCTAGGAAGTAGTTAATCTCATGCATACAAGCAATTCAGCATCTGTTCCCTGATTGTCCGTGTGGGTTCAATTTATGTCTTGAAGAATGGCAGCTAGAGTGAATTAAAACCCCCAGAAGACCTTGACAGGTAGGAAATGGCTTTGGGAAGGGCATCAAAGTGCATCAATTAATTATAAACTCGACATATGTGCCCTGCTTTTATTACATACAGCTAATGCATCTGTTGAGTAATGAGTACGAGGCAACACAGGTGTGTTAGTGGAAATATATGGGACGAATAGCTGTAGTCCTTGTGTGTAATAAAGAATTGGTACGGCTTCAACTACATCATCAATTCCATGAGTCAGCTTCTCTTTCGATGACGAAAACAAGTCATCACAAGGCTTTATTTCACCTAGATGGAGAAAAAATGTTCTTCTCACACATACATAGCCTCATCGTTCATTTTGGCACCCCACTGCACCAACGCGAACTGAGAGACGAGTGACCTCTAGACATGAGCAGACACATCTTGGCGTAAGATGGACTTGATTTTACAGCACCTCCTGTTGAGTTATGAGATGCTTGACATCTAATCCATAGGGCTTAAGCTGAAGTCTCGGTGAAACCAGACACTTGTGAATAGAATTTATAGGCACCCCACATTGTCTCATTCCCTGTGTGATTAATTGTACGGGGGCGCTGACAGACGGAAGTACATCAGTTAATTAATTTTGCCTGGACAATGCCATTAGCCACACCAGGCAACGAGCGGAGGTGGGGGATTGCAGGCATGTGCCATCAGATTGTCTGCCTTCCCAGCACTCACACTTACCACATATAATGAATGTAATCAGCAGTTGGCACAAGCTGGCACCGGCACCCATCACATTTAGAAGTAGCACTATCTATCTGTCCATCCGTCCATCAGTCTATCTATCTATCTATCTATCTATCTATCTATCTATCTATCTATCTATCTATCTATCTATTTATCTATCTATCTATCCGTCACTGAAATGAATGGAAATGAGAAGGATCAATTAGGACAGGATCTCATTGTTTTGGTAATGTAGTTATTTTCCAAATAGCGCTGAGCTATAATTGCACATTACGCTTTGGCATCGGGGATGATGAAATACAGCGAGCCAATGCTGCCAGTAAGTGCATACACTTCACTCCCAGCTGAAGCATTTAGGTGTCAAATTAATTAATCTTCATTCTCCTCTGAGAGAGGAGAAGCCTGCCAAGTGCAGCCTGCACTGCTGGTTACCAACATCAAATAAATGCATTTGGTAATCAATGTAAAAATAAACGTGCATCTCAAAGTCGAGCTCAATATTCATGTATTCCATTTACGTCATCATTTGCATACATCTCAAAGGGGGTGCTTAGTCAACAAAGAATCCATGGTTTTACTTTCTAACTATCACACCTTATAACCTGATAGCTCTAGTCACCCCAGTTTTAAATGATTATTTACTTCCTACATAAACATGCATATTTTGCAATTTACCCAGTCCAAAAATAAACTCCAAAACAACAAAAACCAGCTTTTAGCATTGTGGTTGTGTGAAATCAAAGACCTGCTTATCCTGCCTTTGAGTAAGTGGCTGGCAATTTGCGACCGTAATTTGATATGGCTAATTTGTGCAAGCCCCATGCCGAGTTCGCCTGCTCGGGTGTTTGTGCTTTGAAGGCAGGGGTCACCCTGAAACATCCACAGAGATTGCTCTTCCACCCAGGGGGTAGCCATTTTGGGGAACTGATGTTCCGTGCACTCTGAAGTCGTCGCATCCCCCTGCAAATGGCAGCTGTGATTGTAATGCTTATCGTAAGTCTCTTCATCTTTGGCAAAGAATAATTAACAGTGAGCATGAGGAGTCTGTCTGCTGCTAAACTGTAATTACAAGTCCCATTACTCCAAGGGGGCGTTCAGAGCAATTAGCATTCCTCACTCAGCCGTCTGAAAAAGTACAATGAGAGCAGTTTGTTCAGTTTTGATACTATGGTGTTCTCAAGAACTCTCAATAAAAGAAAATCTACTAAACATTCCACTTTCCTTTCAGGTTTACCAGTTTGGGTACAAATTGAAGTAATTGCCAGTACTGCCCTTATTCATGGAAATGAAGAGTCATATCGAGCTGCTTTAAGCATAAAAGTGCCAAAGCACTGAAATGATCATCAAAACGGTAGAAAGAGAACCACTTGGAATACTTTCATGAAGCATTTTGAAGATTTTTAGGCTTTTAAGCTATTTGGGGAAGTGAACCCGAACTAAAATACATTTATCCTCTTGGCCATATGGAAATCTGTCATGTCAGGATGAGGGTGTCAGCTTGCAACAGTCTTAGTACTAATACATCTGGACCCACTTATGTAATATCCTTCAGACCTTCCTGGTTAGATATCCTCCAGAGTTGCCCTTTCCCGCTTGCTAATTTACTGAAAACCCTCAGGGACGCATGTGTTAAAATCAACCCTGAAAACAACAGTGCAGCTCAATCCTCGAGGGAAACCATTAAGCTCATCCAGAAACAAACTTAAACTGTAGAGATTGAAAAATACCACGAAATGTCTCCATTCGTGGTTCCTATCTCAAGACTGAAGTTTGAACAGGACATCTACTAGTATGCTGTTTACACAGACTGTCAAGTTGTCCATACCAAGAGAGAGGTCTTTGCACTTCTCATTAAATGTGTTCATGCAGATCCAATGTGCTATTCATCGTCCTTCTACTCAGTTCACAAAGCTCCTTCCATTTGAATCTCCTCTCCTGCCAAGCCAAATCACCCAATGTGAACTAAGCATCCTGGTCCTGCATATGGCCATAGCTGCTTTCCTATGAGATGAGCCAAGAGAGATTTTGTATTTATTCTACGGATGCCACATGAGCGACATGGTTCTCTCTCTCTGCCGATGTTTGATTTGGCAGTTCTGCTATTTTCCAGCTGCACATTCTGCACAGACCTTTGTGTCCTTGTTTGTTTCACTACTCTAATCACATTTTAATTACTTTTCCCCTGTCACAGATGGCAAACAACAGCATCAAGCCACAGTTCAGTTTGTATGTGTGATTCCCCCCGTGAATGGACAGGCTACCCAGCAGTCGGGTAGGATTGATGCAAATAATTTTGCAACAAATTTGCTCTGGAACTGTAAGGCAGCTAGCTGAAATGAGGGTGATGCAGTGATGTTCCTTTGAATTAATGCCACACAATGAGAGGTGGTTTGTAGTTCCTGATGATATTCTGGCACCTAAATTGGTATACTCAGGGAGGTTTTTTTTTTCCTTGCCAATGAAAGAGAAACAGGTGGGTGTTTGCCATCTGTAGAGCAGAAACACCTGCTCTGTAAAATATAGAAGACATCTTTGCATTATCTTTGCACAAAATATTTTTCTTGTGCTTGCTTTGTCGTGGTTGATAGGAAAATACCATGCAACATGTTCATTGTATGTTGATTTGTATGCATCATGGCCATTTATTATTGAACTGCACAGTATGTACAGTATCTCACAAACGTGAGTACACCCCTCACATGTGTAAATATTTGATGATATCTTTTCATGTGACAACACTGAAGAAATGCCACTTTGCTACAATGTAAAGTAGTGAGTGTACAGCTTGTGTAACAGTGTAAATTTACTGTCCCCTCAAAATAACTTAACACACAGCCATTAATGTCTAAACCGCTGTCAACAAAAGTGAGTACACCCTTAAGTGAAAATGTCCAACTTGGGCTCAAAGTGTCCAAAGTATTTTGTGTGGCCACCATTATTTTCCAGCACTGCCTTAACCCTCTTGGGCATGGAGTTCCCCAGAGCTTCACAGGTTGCCACTGGAGTCCTCTTCCACTCCTCCATGATGACATCACGGAACTGGTGGATGTTAGAGACCTTGTGCTCTTCCACCTTACATTTGTGGATGCCCCACAGATGCTCAATAGGGTTTAGGTCTGGAGACATGCTTGGCCAGTCCATCATCTTCACCCTCATCTTCTTTAGAAAGGCAGTGATCGTTATCATGCTGGAATACTGCCCTGCGGCCCAGTCTCTGAAGGGAGGGGATCATGCTCTGCTTCAGTATGTCACAGTACATGTTGGCATTCATGGTTCCATCATGCAGCCCCAGACCATG
>JAFFST010050820.1:37347-47518 GCA_022414735.1 Noturus placidus | reverse complement strand
GGGAGGTGTATGAAAATGAATCATGTGTAAATGAACCACATGTAAAATGACATATAAATGAATCATATATAAATGTGAAGTAGTTCTCTCTCTGTTCATCAGACTTCAAGTAGTTCTCACTCTGTCCATAAGACTTCACTCTGTCCATAAGACTTGAGGTAATTATTGGGACTTGACCAAGACAAATAGAGATGAAAACCGGAATTTTTCCAACTCCCTGTTGTACCTCTTCATTTTAGCTTCTGTGGTGTTGCTTTAGCTTGTTGATATGCTCATTTCTATCACTTTGTTCAATTTAATTCTATAATTTTCTTTTCTCTCGGTCACCAAAATCACCTGCATCTCTTCTGCCAATAATGTTCAGTTGGAGGCGGAACTATCACTCCTGATTGGCTGATTCTCTTAAAAGGGATATTACACTGTTTTAATACAAGTTTATGTTATTTTAACCCTGTATTGTCACTGGGTTACAGAAACAAATTTGTGTAAAATTGAAGCAAGGTCATAGATACATTTTATATTAAATAAGCTAAATACATATACTCATTATTCCTAGTTAGATATATTTAAAATAAAATGAAAAAAAATTGTCATATATGAAGGGTCTACGTGATATTTTGAGTGTGGTACAGTTATAAGTTAATAAGGGACAAAGGTATGCATGCATGTCTTTAAACAAAACACTAATTGATTGTTGTGCACAGAAAAAAAAACAAATTCAATAGGTTGTTTTGAATAAAAAATTGTGGGATAAAAGAGCTAGAGAACTGTAAATACATGTCCAGATCTCAACTTCCTTTACTATATTTTTAATTCTGTATTAGTGAGATTATCACTCGTTAGCACCGATGGGATATTAACATGTTAGTTTAAGTGTACATCACAAATAGTTCTAGACTAAAAGATTTTTATTTCTTTCATACACCAGAAGGATATTGAGAAAGGAATTCAGGAAGGGATAAGGAGGAGTTACCGTACGTAGACCTTTGGGCAATGAAAGTAGGGAAAGACAAGAAAGCAACACAGGGCTATAAGATAAGTTGCTACGCAAGCAGTAGTCGGTATGAAAGAGCAGTCACAGCATCATATATTCCATCTGTGGGAATTATTGGGGTTCCAGTTCAGTGTTTATATGTGCCCCAAATGTTACAGTAAATCAAATTCTAATTATCCACCTTTTAATTTAATAGGCCTTGATCTGACGCATAAATTGAACTTTGGGTTTTGTAGTTGTGTGTTCTCAGTTGTCTGTCTCCAGATACCAAATCGGACAGTGATGGTGGCATCCATCATCCAGAACTCGCTAACACACTGTAGTATTTGAAAAAAAGAAGCAAAATATAACACACAACTAAATAAGGGTATAAAACATTACTTTATTCAGAATCAAATACAGAGAAACAAGGAAGGCTAGTAGGACTGTAGTCGGGAGATCCTGGGAGGAAGGGTGAGAATGGGTAATAGAAAGGTGTGTGCCCAGGAGAACCACCGTAAACAGAGGGGGTGGAATAAAGGGGACTGGAGGGAGACACTAAAACAGCCATAGTCTCAATGCCAGCACGATAGCCAGCAGAGGTTGATGAAGGCAGTAACTGAGATTCAGTCTGAGTAGAAACGTCCACACACACTTTGACAGGAGACAACTTGTAGCGAAGAGGGGGAGGGAAGGTGGGGGTATCTTTCTTTTCTTATATTCTGTATGGATTTATGAAAATAATACGAAACATATGTAATTGAATCACATGTACATGAATCATAAATAAATGAATCATATGTAAACATTCCTGGGTGGGTTAGGAGGGGCTGTTATTGGGGTAAACAAATATTGATTCTGTATTGATATATTTTGTTGTACTCTGAAAAGAGTATGAGAATCAATAAAAATTATAAATCAAAAAAAAAAAATCACAGAACTAACTGGTGAAAACATTAGTAAAATGTTTGCAATTAAAGGTATTGTTTTTGTGTGTAACAAATGAATGAAAGTCCTGCGATACCACTGATGAAAGACTCAGGTTTGCATAGAAGGCAGGTGGAAAAGGCCTAAACCCTTAATACCGCTGGTGAAAGAATTGAGGTCTGCTTAGAGAAGGGTAATAAATCCTGGGGCCCAGGTCCGGGTGAAAGACGCAAAACATAGGGTAAGAACCCAGCATACCTGGTGAGTGTGTGATTTTTGCGTTTCTTTTGATACTTTGGGAACAAAAGGGAAACGGGAAATGTACCAATGATTGAGATTTATGTGTATAATTGTCTGTGGTGTTAATTGTGTGTATAATACTGTAGAACAGAGAGTGTGGGGTGAGGAGGAAACGGAGGAGGAAACAAAAAGGACTGCAGGAACAGAGGGATATGGGAGGTAGAAAAAACATAAAACGTAAGGAGGACACCGGATTGGGAAGCAAGAGATCCGCTGCCAAAAAAGAAAATTGCACACACATAGACACAAGATATCAGGTGAAAAGGACACCCGGAATGAGGTGATTAGAGAACAGTACAGGGGATACACCACAACCTATGCACACCTAGATGAGCAGGCGGGCCCCTATCAGAGAACCCTGCGGGTAAGTAGTAGAGGGACCCCTGAGAATCTGGGACACGTGTGCGGCAGTCACTACAAAAGCCAGTATAAAGTGTGGGAAGAAAAAAAGGAAGAGAAGAGAGCATAATTGACTGGAGGAGGAAACAAAAAGTACTGCAGGAACAGAGGGATAAGGGAGGTACAAAAAACATAAAAGGTAAGGAGGACACCGGGTTGGGAAGCAAGAGATCCGCTGCCGAAAAAGAAAATTGCACACACATAGACAAAGATATCAGGTGAAAAGGATGGCTGGAGAAAACCCCAGAGAGATAGTAATTAAAGAACATAAGGAAGATGAAAAGGACATCAGGCATTATTGTCAGAAATGGAATACCAAAACAAGTGGAGTGTGGCAGTGGCCCGAGGAGGAAACGCTAGATGAAGAAGTATGCCAAAAAATGAGAGAGAGATTAATCATGTGGGAAGAACAGAAAGAAAGCTGAAGACAAAGAGCAAATTGTGGAAGAAAGAAAGAATATTGAACTGGTTCGAGAATGAAGGTAGGAACCAAAGGACACAGAGGGAAAAAGAAGAAGAAAACGCCAGGAAGAAATTGGAAGAAAAGCAAAGGGAGTGGACGGAAAAAATACAAGAGGTAGTGAAAAAAGAAAAGACAGGGAAAAGGGGGGGAGAACAGAAGGGAGAGACAGCAACAGCTCCACCGTGTGAGGGACATAAGGAAGCGGATCCCCCACCCCCATACAATCCTACGGCTAAGCCTAGGGGATGCGGGCCTACCCCCACTAGCATGTACCCGATACTCACGGACAAAGGAAGAGGGGTAGGCGAATGGCAAAACACCAAGATAGTTGTGAGAGGACTGTTCAATGGACAACATAGACTGGTAACCAGAGAATACTCGGATGAAGAATTAGAGCAGAATTGTGTAGGGGAATATGGAGGAAGCAGCCATTTACTCAGGTTTCCAGACTTGGGGTCCGACTCCCGAAATTGCTATATTTTAGTACGGTACTAATCACAATTGTTCACCTCCTTCTTCTCAAAATTTAGAGTGCATACATGAGTGAGCGAAAAACCCTGTTCTCAGGGAAAATTCTCACCCTGCCAGCCTTTTTGCTCGACAGCACGTGGTGTCTGTATTTGCCCTATTATCACACATCACATTTCACTTTTCACATATAATCCTTAACATATCATAACAGTAACACAACATGGGTTTATTGTCGCCTTTCCTCATATGATGATCTTCAACCCAGGCACTTTGGGACTCGCTGTTAATACGGTGGGTGCTGCTATATAGGTGAAAGGTGCAGGGGGTCAGTAAGGCAGGGGTAATCTCTTCTTCATTCAGTTGTGCGGGGCGTGTATACCATGTGGTCATTTTGTCTTTTTCTCGGTCAAGCTCTTAGGCTTTCTTCCTTGTATTAGACCTTTCTGTGCCAGTTAGTAATTACGTGTCTGTGTTTCTTGCCTCGTTAGTTGTGTTGTTTTCACCTTGCCCTATAGTCGTGTTTCCCTTTCTGTTACGGAGTCTGATGTATTGTATACTTCATTGCCTTGCTCTTCCAGGATACCATGAAGTAAGGGATTCGGGGTGTATGTCTGCATTTCCCACGTAAGACCTCCCCTGCTGCTCTGGGTTGGTTGTGGGGGTACTCTAGCCAAATTTGGCTAAGGGGGCTGTCTGGGCTCTCTGGCCATTATAACCCCCCATTGAGGCGGACACGCCTCACCTAACATGATGTATTGGCCAGAGACATGAGTGGTACTATTTGCAACAGCAGATAGAATCAGTTGCCGAGCACAGGGTAGAACACAACAGACTATGAGGGTCATGCTTAGCAATAGAACGAAGACGCCCGCACCCAAGCGGGCGATGGTGGCCAGCTAGTCCCCGGAAAAGATCCAAGAAAGCCATGATGCCGGCTGGAAGTCAGACACAAACCCCGTGTTAAATTCATGTTCGTTTTTAAAGTCTTTTAGTCGGTGCAGAACCTGGGAGAGGGTGCCCTGTGCACCTGTATGGAGGGGTATAGCAGCGCAACATTCAGTGCCAATCATAGTACATACACCGTCCTCAGGGGCACGCATCTGGTCTAACACGAAACGGTTCTGGGCGGCCAAAAGAGAGGTGGCGTGCAGTTGGTCTTTGATAAGGTCAAGCGCTCCCACCGTATAATTAATAAATCAATGTACACCCCCCGTCTTTACATTGAAAGGATAGGCGGTTTGTTAGGAGGGGGAAAGCCTGTGGACTAGAGTCTGTGTAATTGAGATAACACCACCAGTTCAAAAGTTGGCCTGTGACGACCAGATGACCAATGTGTGTCTGCAGGAGGGCACAGTGTAATGATATCTGAGCCACATGCGGCTTGTGTGTAACAGGGATTCGGAAAAGGCTAAAGTGACTAGGGCAAGAGCACAGAAGGTCCTACGGGACTTTAGATCAGTTAATAATAATTTAATTTATCAATTTGTATAGCGCTTTTTACAATGGTACATTGTCTCAAAGCAGCTTTACAGAAATATCATTTTTACATTTTTACATTTACAAGCGACTTACTAATGAGAGCACACTCACACACCCATGGTAGCAGAGCTGCCATGCAAGGTGCTAGCTTGCCATTGGGGGCAACTTAGGGTTCAGTGTCTTGCCCAAGGACACTTCGGCATGGGATCACCCGGGCCGGAATTCGAACCGCCAACCCCACGGTTAGTGGATTAGTGGACAACCCGCTCTACCGACTGAGCCACAGCCGCCCTATTAACCAGGGTAGATACTGGGACACTATCTCCGGTTGAGTAGAGGGGTTATGTCATCTAGGACCTGACAGCGATGATGTACATTTTCTCTACGCTTCCGCAGTGGACGCGAAGGGGGCGGGGAGACCGGGCCGACTGAAAGGGGTGGTTGGGCAACAGGACTGGGAACCCAAGGGTGTGGAACACGGGTCATACGAGATTGAGTAGAATTTGAGGGAGGGCAGGATCCACTTGGGACCACCAAGGGATTAGGTATGGGGGCATGTTGTACTGCCAGAGCGACTATAATGATAAAGGTGCAGGCCCACACCATCCAGGCCCCCAAGATGAGACACAGTAGTGTTGCGTATTTAGGGTTGCAAGGCGTCATGTTTGGGGGCATTTGGGTATGCAAAGTGTATAATATCTATATCCGCAAGGGTATCTAAGTCTAGGGTAGCAAAAAGAGGTGACGGTGGTATGTCTTCTATGGAGGGGGACACGTTCAGTACCGGGGGTGTATCTAAGGTGTCTTGTGGGGAGTCTGCCTGCGGAGGGGGAGAAATATCAATTAGTTGAGTAGACGTGTCTTCAGGTTGTGGGGAGTTGCTGTTGCTGGGTGGTGTGATAGGGATTCCCTGGGCTGGGGACCCGATACTATCTTTGTCTGAGGTGCGAGTTGCTCTTAAACTAGTCTGTGAGTGAGTGCAATGGGCTGGTGATAACTCGTCTGTGTCGCTATCTGGAGGGGGCAGTAGGAGGTGTCGAGCTGTCGATGGCCAGACTGTTCCAGATGTAGATGGCTGTTCGTCCTGGGGCTCTGGTGGAGTTTGGGGTTGCCGGAGTCAATCTGCGGGGCCTCTTTGTTGGTCCTCTGGTGCAGTGGTTCAGATGATACCACTGATCTCTCCCCTCAACTTTAACTGCAGTAGGTGTGGCTAACACCACTCGGAAAGGTCCCTCTCGCCTGGGTTTCAGAGGGCCTTTCTGTTTGAATGTTCGGATGTAAACGTCATCACCCAGGAGCACCAGGTTCTGTGGGGGGACTGGTTCAGTATGGTAGTTCGCCTGTACCTGTGAATACAAAAACCTATGGATGTGGGTTAGGGCCCTCACGTATTCTTGCATTTCTACCTGTAATTGCTCCAGGGGTGGACCTGTGTATGGAGCCCGAGTATAGGACATGAGCATGGAACGGCCATTCAACATCTCATGCGGGGTCAAATGGGTGGTACGATTCGTTTGTGACCTCATTCGCATTAGTAGTAGTGGGAGGGCCTGGACCCAATTGAGTTTAGTACTTTCCAGCATTTTTCCAGCTTGGCTTTTATGACTTGATTGGCTCATTCCACCATCCCTTGTGACTGGGGGTGGTAGACACAGCCTAGCTTGTGATT
The DNA here is from genome assembly GCA_022414735.1 of Noturus placidus. NCBI lineage: Eukaryota > Metazoa > Chordata > Actinopteri > Siluriformes > Ictaluridae > Noturus > Noturus placidus. The sequence continues at coordinate 40,837 of JAFFST010050820.1, read as the reverse complement.
TATTCCTAAGGCTGCCGTCACTGTGTCAATTATGTTATTAACAAAGTGGGACGCATTGTCAGAGCTTAAATAGTCAGGGATCCTGAACCGCGGAAAGATTTCTTGACACAGAAATTTAGGTGCTGTAGCAGCAGTTTCATTACTCGTATCTGTGGCCTCGACCCATTTGCTAAACCTATCCTCTACTACTAGAATGTAGCTTTTCTTCCCCACTCGATTTTCCCATCACATGTCTGTATAGTCCATCATTAAATGTTTGAAGGGTCCCATAGGTGGGGGCATGTTACCTAGGGGGACTGTTATCTTCTTTCGCGTGTTATATTTGATGCACTGGGGGAGTTGTTAAGGTGTTGGTCTATCATGTCAGCTAAATCTGGCGACCACCAGTCTCTTCATATGATTCTAATGACCTCAGCGCGATTGGTGTGATCAGTCCCATGTGCCTCCTTTATTAACAAAGGGAGGTAACTCAGGGGTGCCACGCATAGGCCTTCTATGTTTCGCCATAGTCCAGTATCTGGTTCTCGTTTCGCTCGCCTTTTTTCCCACACTAATTTCTCTGCAGCACTGGCAGTGCCCTGGAGTTCCACTAAATGTGTTACGTTTCCCTCCTGATGATGTTGTACGGGTACTTCATGTGGTTCAGTGAGTGCCATCATTTGGTCAGGATTCAAGGTGGCTGCTTTCGCTGCTTCGTCAGCCGCTGAGTTTCCTCTAGTAACTACAGAGTCGTCAGTCGTATGGGCTTTACATTTTACTATAGCTAGCCGTGTAAGCAATGTCATAGCGTATAACAAGTCTACTATGGCATCCCCGTGTGTCCCCTTGTCCCCTTTGTTCGGCTCTGTCAACTCTATCTCCCCATGTTGGTCAGTAAGTATGGGGTAGTTCCTTCATATGTGATTGGGATTCCCGCACTCCCAACATCCTTCCATGGGGGCAAACAGTCTCTGCGGGGGTCTTCCTCTTCTATATCCTCTTCATCTTCCCCATGCTGATGGGCCATACCCTGCCTGGGGCCTTGTGATGTATCCATATCCCCCGGGGTTCATAATTGGTTCTGGTGTCCCCGGCACTGCCTCCGCTTGGAGGGGTACCTTTGGCCATGGTCTGTGTGTTCACGCCTGGTTGGTTACTGACTTGTGTGGGGGTTATTATCATTGCCACTTGCTGGACCCCTTCTTTCTTTCTTTCTTTCTTTCTTTCTCATCCTGTTTTGCTCTTGTGATTTCTCCCAGTTGGGCTTTATATAGCTGAGCCAATAGTGCTTCAGTTGCTTCCTTGGTTTCCTTTATCACTTTTCTGTTCTGTTCTATGTGGTGGGCCACATGTGCCTTTCTAATTAGGTTGCCAAAACCTGCTTTGACAAATACTTCTTCCGCTCGCCCATTCCCTACAGTTTGCCACAGGATGGCCTTAATATCTCCCAGGGCCACCTGTTGTCCTGCTGTCTTTTCTTCGAATTGGGTTATCCATTTCTGTCCACCTTCACACATGTTGGGGAGTCTCTGGATTAGCCCAGTCAAGTCCATAAAGCTCCATGGTATATAACAGAGCACTTTCCCTTTAATCATTAATGGCAGTTGTGTGACTGTGTGGGCTGATGTCCAGGCCCCTTTGTGCCTTTTCTTCTGCTTTGGTTTGGAACTGTTTCCATATCTCTGTGGCAGTTTTATGTCCTTCCGTAGGGTTCCTTCTTTCCTATTCCATATTTCATTTCCTCTGTTAACTTTCCTCTCTCCTTCCTCTCCTGTTCCTTCGTCCCCAGGGGATTCTCCCTCATCTTCCTCGGTCTCTTCTTCTTCTGTGCTTTGGTTTGCCTCTTGTCTACTTCCACTTTTCTTTATCCGCTTTTTTCTTTCGATCATTTCTGCAGTTGATTGCACCAGAGCCTCCAACTGCCTACTTGGAGACTGCTTCAGATCTTCCTCCTTTCTTATAAACTCCTCTGTCTGGGCCTGTTGCACTTCGCATGCTACTATTGCTGATTGTTGTGCAATCTGGGCCAGCACTTCTGTTTCTTTATGTTTCCTTTCTACTGACACTATTGTCTGTTCTAGTTGCTGTACACGGTTTCCATGTTCTGTTCTCTTCCTGTGTGATACGGAGTGATCATTACATCTCCCTCCAAACGTCCTTCTCTCATTCTTTCCCCGTTCCTTCCTTTTTCTCTTTCCCTTTCTTCCTGTCCATCCTCTCCCTGCTCTCTTTCACGTGTTTCCGCCTGTAAATCTATTAGGGCTATCACTTCTTCTTCTTTTCTGATGCTCTCCCCCTTCCTACCTTCCCTATACCTATCCCTTCTGTCTTTACCCCTATGGGTAGTCGCCCGCAGGGTGCTGTGGTACTGCTCTGATTCATCTAGTTTCATAAAGGTTGTAGTATATCTAGGCCATCCCTGGTAATGGTCTCTTGTTCTCATATTGAGATCCGTGGTTCCCAAGTCTGGGAGTTCTAGCTTCTGGCTTCCTGTTTCCACACTTTCTACACCCCATGCTTCTTCTCTCACCCTGTTCCCTTCACTAATGGCTCTTTGCCATCCCATAAACTGTCCTTGCATTTCCATCTGGACCTCCTGCAAGTACTCTGTGTCTGCTGTAAGCGACAGATAGAGGCCAGCAATCTTGGGCCTTTGTCCTCAGGGTTTGATAGGAGGGGGTGCTTGTGGGTTATATGGGGGTGGTAGGTCCCCCTCTTTTTTCTTTTCACAGGGTGGGGCAGTTGCCGGCGTTTTTTGTTCTGATCTTAGCCTCGTCTCTTCTCCTTTTATCACATCTTGTATTTTTTGTCAGCTCTCTTTCTTTCTCCTCTTCTTTTTTCCTGTTTTTTTCCTCTGATTTTAGCTCTTCGTTTTTTCTGGAGCTTTCCCTCATTTTCAAACCAATTCACTATCCTCTCTTTTAGCCACAGCTTGCTTTTTGTCTTTAGTCCCTTCTTCTGTTCCTCCCACACATATAATCTAGCCCTCATTTCTCAACACATTTGCTCGTCCAGAGACCCCTCCTCGGGCCACTGCCACACTCCATTTGTCTTAGCGTTCCATTTCTTACAATAATGCCTTATGTTTTTCTCATAATGGTGGTCACACTCTTGACCTCATACTAACATATGGGCTAAATATAGAAAATCCTGAAATTCGTCCCAAGTCTGAAATTGTCACAGATCATTATCTTATCTCGTCTACAATTCATATTGATCATTATATTTCCACCTCACCTCGCTACAGTGTAAAACGTACCTTCACACCAGCTACTGCAACGAGCTTCATAAATAGTCTCTCAAAAACGTCAATTAGATTTGGATCAGCGTCCGATCCAGCAGACCTTGATAATGCGACTATAAGCTTAGAGTCAACTCTCCGCTACACATTAGATAGAGTGGCTCCACTCAAAAGAAAATTAATTAGAGAGAAAAAACTAGCACCGTGGTATAATGATCAAACGCGTACCTTAAAACAAACCACTAGACAATTAGAACGTAAATGGCGCCA
>JAFFST010050820.1:0-16364 GCA_022414735.1 Noturus placidus | reverse complement strand
ATTCCATACCGAGCGCCCTCAATATCACGAAGCTGACGCCGAACCTCATTAAATGCAGCTCGAGCCCGAGGTATCTTAGGTGTGTAATCAGGAAAAACAGAGATAATCAAATTCCTCACTTTAATCCGCTGGAGCTCTCTCGCACGCCGTAAAATATCCACACATTCTCTGTGATAATGAAATCTACACACAATTGCTCGTGGTCGTTCACCAGGCTTGGGCTTCGGCTGAAGGGTCCGGTGGGACCGGTCCAAAACCGGCTCCTTCTCCAGACCAAACACCTCTTTTAACAAGGCCGCTACAGCAGCAATGGAACATGTACCAGAACCTTCTGGAACTCCCATTATTCGACCTCGTCTCCAAATTCTCACATTTATTCTGTAATTGAGTCACGGTCTCAGTGAGAGACTCAATGGTAGACTTCATATGTGCCATGTCGTCAATGAGCACGTCCTCGAGCTCACCAAACGAATCTTTTAGTGCTGAAATGGCGGCCTCGCTATCATCCCTATCATTAACCTGCTGTGTTTTCACAGCCTGCAGCTCAAGCTGGATAGCTGATAACTCTTCCCTGATAATCTCCCGGAGCTCCGTTTTCAAAATATCAGTGATATCCTTCCTCAATGAAGCCAACAACTCAAGTTTGAATGCAGCGAGATCAAAGTCACCGCTCGGTAACACGGATTCAGGGGGAGAGGGGGACACGCTCACGGCGCGTGCACTCGGCCTCAGTCGTGTTTGAATGCGTCCTCGGGTTTTTGTATCCTTTCCAGACATTTTAACGTGACAAAAAATTCAAATTATAAGCAAAGATAAGGACTAAAATAAGTTAAAATATATTATATGACCAAAAAGCGCAAATTAATTAAATTTTTAATCGAAATCAGCAGGAGCCTCTAGCTTCACGTCCCACTCCGTTCGAACCCGAACTGCTTGCTCCTTGCTTGATAGATAATAGCCCCTCCCCTGTCTCACGACTGTCTGAGGAGTGGTCGAAAACCGTGCGGAACAGAGCTGTCATCTGTTCATAAGTACGGTTTGCGACCCCCTCCTGGTGCCACTCCGCAGTCGCCCACAAGAGTGCTCTTCCTGTTAGTAGCTCCGTGAAATGAACGCTCTTTTGCTGGTCCGTCATATCCGGGTACGAGGCAAAGTAAAGCAAACACTGGAGAAGAAAGCTCTGACAGCAGGCGGGGTCTCCATCATATTTCTCTGGTGACGGTGACGGAGGTACTCAAGGCGCAGCACGTATGGGGGCGTGGCCAGTGTCATGCCAGATTGTGCCGCGAGTGTGAGCCGCGCAAGTTGCTCGTTGAGGGTATTAAATTGTGCAGCCTGTTCGCTGATCATACGCCCATGTCCCTCGAGGGCGGCTGCCCAGCGAGGATCTCCTGTTGCTTCCATATTTCGGCGAAGTATTCTGTCATGTACCTGGTGATTCACTGGAAAGAAATTGCAGGAGAATGACTGATGGCGTATGGGCGCGTGTAGAGTACGCGGGGTCGAGATGTCAGGCAGGAGTCCGGCGATCATGCGAACAAACCAAACGGGTGTGGACTGAGACGATAATCAAGGTCGAGATGTCAGGCAGGAGTCAGGCGATCGGGCGAACAAAACCAAACGGGACATAGACTGAGACGTAAACACAAGGGGGTAATCGAGGTCGGTAAACACGGAAATCATACACGGAAAGGAATGCTCGGTAACGCTAGGAATGCTTCGCTAAGACGTATACTTCGCGTCTGAGGGCTGTGTGTGTTTGGGCTTTATGCTGGGGGAGTGATTGGGAACAGGTGCGCGCCCTTAGTACTCAGGAGACGAGGAGCACATGCACGCCGGCAGTGCATTCTGGGACATGGAGTCTGATGCGGGCCGTGACGTTACACATTCATTAATACTGTTTAAATGAATATGATGAAAATCCTGAAAGTCATTTTCAGTTCAGATTGATTTGGTTTTATCTACACTTAAGAGTTATTGCTGGTCTGCACAGTTTCACAGAACTCAAGCTAAACATTTATGCATTTAGAAGAGTTGCCAATCTATCAACCTAGATCTGTAGTAGACTTGACAAGAATAACCCCCCCCCCCCCCCCCCAACCCCAAACCACATACATTCCCCAATCGTCTAAAGATGCCAGACGAGAGCATTCCCCTAGTGTCTATAAAGGACAAACAGCACAGCTGGGGGTTGTAGTTATAATTTCAAATTGAGTCTCTTCAGTGTAAATCAGCTTAAATGACAGTCTGTAAAATAACTAGATATCTCTGTAAAGAATTTAAAAACAGGTCTTGTGAGTGAGGCTTAGTGTGTGAACTCTAGAGGTAGAAAAATCTTTGTTTTCTTTTGCAGGTGTATGGCATTGAATTTAATTAATTTAATTTAAGTTTTAGCACAGAAACTGTGATAGTACAGTATATTTTACCGTATACAGTATATATACACTATATAATATGGGATTTCAAAGCATGTCTTTTTTTTTCTTCTTCATGTCACACAATCATCAGTTTTTCAAATGCGTAGGTGCATTTCATCATGTTATACTCTGAAATGGTACATGATAACTGAATTAAAAATGTGACTTCATGTGAGTAATATGTGATCATATATCTGAACAATGAAAGCACATTCCCTACATATAAAATATGAAATGTATTTAAAAAAAAACAAACAAAAAAATTACAAACATACACTAAATGTGAATAGTCTACTAGTAATGTGTGTGACATAATACTTATTGTGATTTTACACATGTGAAGGTTTTGTGACTTTTATGGAAGAATGGACCAGAAGTGGATTTACACTTTTAAATATATTCAAAGTATATTTTAAATGCACCTAACTTAAATGTTTTTTTAAACTAATTTTATAACAGAACTCACACATACCAAAGAAATTTGGAAATGTGAAGAATTCACAAAATTAAAAACTAAGTTATGAAAAATTAAAATCAAAGTTATGTGTAATAAAGTGGAATGACACAGGAAAAAAGTATTGAACACACTAGGAAAAAGCAGTTATCCATGACAAGTTAAGGCAAGAACCAGCTGAAATCCGCTAGTATTTTGCTCAGATACCTCCTATCTGTGCAAATTAATATCAGCTGATTTAGTAAATTGATCTTCCATAAAAAAGTTTTTTGTTACCAAGGTGTCAGACAAGAAATTTCTCATGAAGGGTAAAAGCAAAGCGCTCTCCCAAGACCTTCTCCACCTTATTGTTGCAAAAGATATTGGTGGAATCATGTACACATATATTTCTAAACTTCTGAATCCTCCAGTAAGCACCATTGGGGCTATTATACGCAAGTGGAAGCAACATCATTCCATCATCAACAGGCCATGCACAGGAGCTCCTCACAAGATTTCTAACCAGGGACTCAGAAGAATAGTCAGAAGAATAGTCAGAAGAGTAGGGAGGCTGTGGCTCAGTTGGTGAGAGCGGGTTGTCCACTAATCCACTAATCGTAGGGTTGGTGATTCGAATCCTGGCCCGGGTGATCCCATGCCGAAGTGTCCTTGGGCAAGTCACTGAACCCTAAGTTGCCTCCAATGGCAAGCTAGCACCTCTGCTACCAGTTAGACGCTACCAGTTAAAGTTAGACGGGCCTATGAAAGTCTGGGAGAGTGTAGTCTGCTCAGACGAGAGCAAAATTGAACTTTTTGGCTGTCATACTACACATTATGTTTGAAGAAGAAATGGCACTGCACATTACCCTAAAGCGGAGGTCTTCAACAGAGGGTCCACGACCCCTAGGGGGTCCACGGAGGTACTGCATGTGGGTCGCGAAGGTTTTGGTACCAGTTTGATATAACAAAATTTCATACAATAAATATAATTAGGAGGTCCCCGCACCATCTCGCTATCAGTTAGGGTGTCGTTGGCCTGGAAAACTTTGAAGACCCCTGCCCTAAAGACACTATACCAACAATGAAGTTGGGAGCCCTTTACCGGGAGATTCTTGAGAAGAATCTGCTGCCATCCATAAGGATGATTAAGTTGAGACATGGGTGGACCTTCCAGCAAGACAACGATCCAAAGCATACTGCAAACAAAACTCTCAATTGGTTTCAAAGAAAAAATCAAGGTGTTAGTATCGCCCAGTCAAATAACCTGACTAAAATCCAATTGATCAAGATTTAAAGACAATATGTCTAGAATAATGGGCCAAATAACACTTGAATATTACAGCCCATTAATTTCTTCATACAGGAAGAATCTTGAAGCTGACATTACAATCAAAAGCTACTCCACTAAGTATTAGTGTCATTTAATTGGCATGTTCAATACTTTTTCCCTGTGTCATTCTGCTTTATTACACATACCTTTATTTTATGGACATTAAAGTTTGGATTTCTTTATATGTGCAAATTTCTTGAGTTAATACCAAAGTCTGGTGAAAATTTCATGTGAATAACCTCATTGGAAATATATTTACTGAAAAAAATGTTGACGCATTCAATAATTATTTCTCCAATGTACAAAAGTACATTGTAGGGTCCACTTACTGGTCCAACAACGGTATCCAATGACATGGTAGAAGGATTCTTGCATGTTTCTGTCTTTTCTAAGTGATGTGAATACATTTAGGTTATTAAGTTGGCTATTTCAATTATGTTGGATTTTCTCTTCAATTTAATCTGACTCTAACTGTAAAAAGCTCAATGTTGTACGTATTTATTTCCGAGTTATTCATAGATCACAAGGTCAACTCGTTCATTCATATTTCATGTCGGTCAGAGTCTCGTGCCGTACATGTACGCAGATCTCACAGTCCCAATCTTGCCAGTCTTGGTCATGTTCCTGTGTGAGGTCAACAAGGTGACCTTCCATGCCAAGTTTCTGTCTGAGGTTGATGAGGCAACCTCTCACACCAAGCACCAGTTTGAACTAACCAGGTTCTGCTCACACCTGAAACCAACATCACCACCAAACAGTTTCTGCTCATGCCTGAGTCTGGTCTGCCTTGTTTAACCTGTTTGCCTGACCCTAGCCTGCCTTAGACTTTGTTTTCTGCCTGATTATTTGTACTTTTGATTGTTTGATTAAACTGCCATACCTGCACTTACTTCTGTCCTGCACCAACATTATGTGAAAACTACGAATAAGCATAAGAAGAAAGAATCACATTCAACATTGCCTGTCAAATTTAATCATGATAATACAACATGAGATAATCAAACTTGCATACCTGGTGGAGAAAACTACATACCGCAACTGTGAGGGTGATCTGTCTACAGATTCCCTGGATCTTTGGCCAGCTCCCCCTAAATTCCCAGATACTCTGTAGGTCAACTAAATGGTGGCGTTTGTGGTTAGAATTGGAATTTGGGCCAGTTGACATTTTGGTTTGCTTTAATTGTCTGAAGGATGAACCTTATTTACAGTATATGCAGGAGGTCATTTGTGTGAGGGGACTGGGGAGGGTATTTTTTAAATGGCATGCTCTATTTTTCTCCAGATCTTAATAGTGGTTTGAACTGTTGCTGAGGGAATAAGAGCACTTGGATTACCACTGGATTACTGAATACCTGGGACAAGGCATAATGCAAAGGGGAGCAGAGACTGAACAAGAGGTCAGAGACGTTTGTTGTTGGTGTGGCAGAATCTATCAGTACCATAGAAAATGAGAGAGCCACTGGCAAGACCTGCATAATGTGCTAGCAGCAGCTAACTGGATGCTGTTGTAGCACATCATGGGCATTTAGTCTTTAGAATGACAACAGTAACTTTGTACACTTAAGCTCTGACTGACAGTGGAATTTTGTTGTTGTATTTTGCTCAAAGAGTATGCTGTGTTAAAGCTTGGAGACTTCTGAGAGGGAGAACAGGTCAGATAGCCTTCTCTCTCAAAGGATGCCAGGTCTGCCTCAGGGCATAAGCTGAGAATGCGGAAACTGTGGCTGACCTCCTTTAAATAAAAGCCTGCATACTTTACCTAGCTACATCATGAACATTGATGAAATGAAATAAAATTGTGACATCCAGAAAATGTGAATCAAACAATTCCTGCTTTTTGGTCTTACTTTTAGTTAAATGTTGGTGGAAAGAGTAAAAATATACTGACTTGAGCATTAGCACTGCTACCATAGTATTAACTCAAAGTAAAAAGATAACACAACTAATCTGAAAATATGCGAGGAATGATCTTTTGGCCCTAGGCTCTTCCTGCCATGATGCATTTGTGGAATTTACGACTCTGTTATGCTCTAGACTAGGGGTCAGGTTCTCTGCACCACAATGAAATATGACAAGAGTGATCCAACAAAACCAGCTTGGCATGTCAAAATTAGACTGGAGGAGAGGAGATGTTGGTGAACTTTAACAGTCAAAAAGACTCTGGAAACCAATTAATAAATAAGTACAACCTCATGTAATTTTTAAGATTGCCACTGAGATTAAACGACACCACTTTAGTTGGGAAAGATGTAAAGATTTTATATTTGTTGTTTTGTTTCTAGAATCATTCATTAATACTGTTTAAATGAATATAATGAAAATCCTGAAAGTCATTTTCAGTTCAGATTGATTTGGTTTTATTTACAATTAAGAGTTATTGCTGGTCTGCACAGTTTCACAGAACTCAAGCTAAACATTTATGCATCTAGAAGAGTTGCCAATCTATCAACCTAGATCTGTAGTAGACTTGACAAGAATAACCCCCCCCCCCCCCCCCCCCCAACCCCAAACCACATACATTCCCCAATCGTCTGAGGATGCCATACGATAGCATTCCGCTAGTGTCTATAAAGGACAAACAGCACAGCTGGGGGTTGTAATTATAATTTCAAATTGAGTCTCTTCAGTGTAAATCAGCTTAAATGACAGTCTGTAAAATAACTAGATATCTGTGTAAAGAATTTAAAAACAGATCTTGTGAGTGAGGCTTAGTGTGTGAACTCTAGAGGTAGAAAAATCTTTGTTTTCTTTTGCAGGTGTATGGCATTGAATTTCATTAATTTAAGTTTTCACACAGAAACTGTGATAGTACAGTATATTTTACCGTATACAGTATATATACACTATATAATATGGGATCTCAAAGCATGTCTGTTTTTTTCTTCTTCATGTCACACAATCTTCAGTTTTTCAAATGCGTAGGGCCATTTCATCATGCTATACCCTGAAACGGTGCATGATAACTGGATTAAATATGTGACTTCATGTGAGCAATATGTGATCATATATCTGAACAATGAAAGCACATTCCCTGCATGTAAAAATATATGAAATGTGTAAAAATTTATTTCAAAAAACAAACAAACAAACAAATTACAAACATACACTAAATGTGAATAGTCCACTAGTAATGTGTGCAACATAACACATATTGTGATTTTACACATGTGAAGGTTTTGTGACTTTTATGGAAGAATGGACCAGAAGTGGATTTACACTTTAAATATACTCAAAGTATATTTTAAATGCACCTAACTTAAATGTTTTTTTTAAACTAATTTTATAACAGAACTCACACATACCAAATAAATTTGGAAATATGAAGAATTCACAAAATTTAAATCTAAAAATAAAGTTATGTGAAATAAAGTGGAATGACACAGGAAAAATGTTTTGAAAACACTATGAAAAAGCAGTTATTCATGACAAGTTAAGGCAAGAACCAGCTGAAATCCACAAGTATTTTGCACAGATACCCCCTATCTGTGCAAATTAATATCAGCTGATTTAGTAAATTGATCTTCCATAAAAAAGTTTTTTGTTACCAAGGTGTCAGACAAGAAATTTCTCATGATGGGTAAAAGCAAAACCCTCTCCCAAGACCTTCTCCACCTTATTGTTGCAAAAGATATTGGCGGAATCGTGTACACATATATTTCTAAACTTCTGAATCCTTCAGTAAGCACCATTGGGGCTATTATACGCAAGTGGAAGCAACATCATTCCATCATCAAGCAGCCTTGCACAGGAGCTCCTCACAAGACTTCTAACCAGGGAGTCAGAAGAATAGTCAGAAGAGTAGCCTAAGAGCCAAGAACCACTCAGAAAGAGCTCCAGAAACACTTGGAGGCAGCACGTACCATCACAGAGAAAACAAAAGGCAATGGACTCCACTGCTTAAGCTCACCACGACAGACTCCAGTATTAAAGGAAAGGAATGTCGAAGCTCATTTAAAGTTTGCTACAACTCTTTAGACAAGCCTATTAAAGACTGGGAGAGTGTAGTCTGCTCAGACGAGAGCAAAATTTAACACTTTGGCTGTCATACTACACATCATGTTTGAAGAAGAAATGGCACTGCACATTACCCTAAAGCGGAGGTCTTTAACAGGGGATCTGCGACCCCTAGGTGGTCCGCGGAGCTACTGCATGGGGATCGCAAAAGTTTTGGTACCAGTTTGATATAACACAATTTCATACAATATATATAACTGGGGGTCCGTGCTCCATCTCGCCATCAGTTTGGGGGTGCTTAGCCTGGAAAACTTTGAAGACCCCTGCCCTAAAGACACTACACCAACAATGAAGTTGGGAGCCCTTTACCGGGAGACTCTTGAGAAGAATCTGCTGCCATCCATAAGGATGATTAAGTTGATAGATGGGTGGACCTTCCAGCAAGACAACAATCCAAAGCATACTGCAAATAAAACTCTCAATTGGTTTCAAAGAAAAAAGTGAAGGTGATAGAATGGCCTCGTCAATCACCTGACTCGAATCCAATTGTTCAAGATTTAAAGACAAAATATCTAGAAGAATGGGCCAAATAACACTTGAATATTACAACCCATTAATTTTTAGTGTCATTTAATTAGCATGTTCAATACTTTTTCCCAGTGTCATTCTGCTTTATTACACATACCTTTATTTTATGGACATTAAAGTTTGGATTTCTTTATATGTGCAAATTTCTTGAGTTAATACCAAAGTCTGGTGAAAATTTCATGTGAATAAACTCATTTGGGGCGGCTGTGGCTCAGTCGGTAGAGCGGGTTGTCCACTAATCCACTAACCGTGGGGTTGGCGGTTCGAATCCCGGCCCGGGTGATCCCATGCCGAAGTGTCCTTGGGCAAGACACTGAACCCTAAGTTGCCCCCAATGGCAAGCTAGCACCTTGCATGGCAGCTCTGCTACCATTGGTGTGTGAATGTGGTCTCGTTAGTAAGTCGCTTGTAAATGTAAAAATTATATTTCTGTAAAGCTGCTTTGAGACAATGTACCATTGTAAAAAGCGCTATACAAATTGATAAATTAATTAATTAATTCTGTCCTGCACCTACATTATGTGAAAACTACGAATAAGCATAAGAAGAAAGAATCACATTCAACATTGCCTGTCAAATTTAATCATGATAATACAACATGAGATAATCAAACTTGCATACCTGGTGGAGAAAACTACACACCGCAACTGTGAGTGAGATCTGTCTACAGATTCCCTGGATCTTTGGCCAGCTCCCCCTAAATTCACAGATACTCTGAAGGTCAACTAAATGGTGACATTTGTGGTTAGAATTGGAATTTGGGCCAGTTGGCATTTTGGATTGCTTTGATTGTCTGAAGGATGAACCTTATTTACAGTACATGCAGGAGGTCATTTGTGTGAGGGTACTGGAGAGGGTATTTTTTAAATGGCATGCTCTATTTTTTTCCAGATCCTAATAGTGGTTTGAGCTGTTGCTGAGGGAATGAGAGCATATTGCCAGATACAGTGAGAACCTGTGTATTTTACATCTTATTCCCATTTGTTACGTTCACCAGTGTATTTCTGTTTGTTCTATGTTACATTCCTGTGTCTGTCAGTGGTTTTATGGTTATATTTTGTCTCCACCCCCTTCTTTAGGCCCCACCTGCTGTATGCGTCACATTCCGGCTTGCCATTGGATGATCACATCTTGTCCATGCCTGCTCCTACCTCATGCATTAGGATTTCGTTGGCTACATTTTTCCAGAGGTGTACTTATGCCTCATCAGTTTATATCCTGTGGCATATCAATGCCGTTGCTTTGTGTAGCTGGAAGTGTTTTACGTGTGTTGATTTCACCTGTGCATGACCTTCTGCCTGTTATTTAGTTGGTTTATGCTCTGCCCCTTTATGAATCGAGTGATGTGTGTATGTTCTTCGCTCACTGATGCTGCGATTTTGGCTGATGAGTTTCTGCTCATGCATATATTTCTTATTGCACCTACAGCTCGAAAGCTCCTGTGAATGCATATAAATTTGCTAGTGAGTGTCACGTGTGTGGGATTGAGGTGGAAGCAGGCACAGACTTGCGTTTGAATATTTATTGAAAAGAAGAACAAATATCAACGAAACAAAGACACTAAGTCTAACCAACAAAAACACTATGGAAAGAAACAAACACTATAGCCTGAAACAAAACATTATGGAAACTATACAAAAACAACGTGACAAAGAGATGTGAGTCTAAACAACGAAAAACAAAGACTATGTGAAAACAAGGACTATATACACACACACACATATTAGTGCTCATTAACCATAATGGGAAACAGGTGCACGAAAACATGTGACTTCGGGTGAGCAGACGAACACATGTGACTTCGGGTGAGCAGTGGCTTATGTGAAATGGAGTGTACAAACAGACTTGAGTGGGAACTGTCATGCACTCTGCGTCTGGCAGAGCAAAGGTGCAGTGCCTGCACCCGGCCACCAGAGTGTGCCATGACAGCAATGGTGCAGTGCCCACGTACAGACACCAGGGGGGAAACGTGACTGTGAGTCCAGTGAATATTTTTTACTTGTCCAGTGCACAAAACAGTCCTAAGAGTGCAGCTTTAGTGCATTTCCAACGAGAACACTGTGACAGTTTACTTTCACATTCCTCAGTTGATACTACATTTGACCGTTTTATTCGGGATGGTGTAGTTTCACTTTCTGATAACGATTCGTAAACCTCTGTGTATCCTGAGAGACACCGGAGCCGCTCAGACCATGGTTAAGTTGGGTTTAAATTGGACATTCGCCTCACATTTGAGCTTCTCTATTCTATTTCTCAAGCAATAAACACACAAAATGACAACATATGTATTGTCTTTTTTTGGAGTGGACATCAGAAGCCAATCAATGGGAAATGCAGAGTTGGGTTTTAGAGCCTCGAAGATCTGGGCCGGCTGCTACCAAGGGAGCTAGTCATCTCAGATCCGGGGAATCTCATATGGATCTGGAAGAGGAGCAGGATACGGGCACTGCTCTCTCTTGCTCTGTCTTCCGGGTCCAGCTCTCTGCTGGATTTTGGAGTTTGTGTCACAACTCCTCCTTCTGCTATGGAAAGCAAAAAAATAATAACACACACACACACACACACACACACACACACACACAAAGTTAAAAAATTATAATTTCTCTCTGACTCCGAGGAGCCAGAAGGCTGAGAGCAGAATATAAAGAGCTTCTTGAAGTGTTTACTATGGCTGGATGAGCTTCTTTCTCCCCAGTGAAATAAATCCCTCATACTGCAGACAGACAGGGGAACCAGGTGGCCACAGTCGTGGCCTGCTACTAGGCCTGATCTGAGGAATAGGCCAGCTCCCGGTTCACCTGTGTCTCCTACACCTGCACTTCCTGTACCTGTTCATCAGTAATTGCCTGTGCTAGATTCTCAGGGAACTCTGGAGCGGGGCAGTACAAACCTGAATTCAACAGAACAGACACTTTGGAACCAGGAAAGGAGGAAACACAATGCTGGAATAGTCACAGGTGTTGGGGCGGGGCTGTTTTTATTACCAGGTGCTGGATGGAATGCAGGTGAGAATTACAGCATATAGATACAGATAATGATATCAGAATTGTTAGATACTGTACATTATCATAATCATGTGTGAATGTTACTTCTGACTATTTCATATCTTCCTTCTTTGTACAGGTGCTGCCATGGTTACTGCTGGTGCTGTTGAAATGGATCGGTCAGTGCATGCTATCAGAGAGGCTGAAGAGGAAGTGAGAAAGTCTGATGCTGAAGTGACAAAATACCAAAGTAAAGTGTCAGAGTACAAGTCCAAGATTTCTCAGACCAGGCGTGACATCAGTGAGAAAAATTATGAGCTGAAGCAGACACATGAAGAAATCCAGAAGGTGAAGAAGCAGATCGAGTCTGCAGCTGAGTTCCAGGAGAAAGTGAGAAGTGCCGTCCACCTCCTGGGTGTTCTGAGTGGGAGGACCAGCGTGGCTGAAAATCAGACTCGCAGATTCATCCTCCAGGAGCCTGTGATGAAGGTGATAGAGGATGTGATGAAGGCCACCGAGAAAATCACAGGGAATGAGCTCCTCTACAACAATGACATGCCAAGGCTCCTCAATCAGCTGAAGGAGAACAACCAGCGATTAGCAGACATCTCTGCCTTGGAGAACATCTCTAACCACTTATCACTGGTTATGTTGTTTTCAACAGATGTTCACTGAATAACAAATATTCTGTGTATTTTTGTACAAATAAAATATAAAAGTGCGATGATTCTTAGTCATAGTGTGAATGTAAATGTACAGATCAACAGAGAATATCAAATAACTAACGCAGGTTCTTTTACCTCCTGGAACACCGTACCACCTGGTTTTATAATAAAACTGCACCACCGTGTATCTGACAGAATTTGTGTTGTTTACAATGAAAGGGTCAGTTGTTTTTTTTTTTTTTGTTTTTGTTTGTTTTTTTACAGTTTACTGTAATATAGTCATAATATATATGTATGTAATATAGATGTAATATAGTTCAATATAGTCACTATTCTGTTACTTCAGCACTTTTCCTGCACAGACTGTGGCTTTGTTTGAGTGCATGGAGTGATGGAGGATGGTGTTGATGTGATGAGTGTGTCTGACATGGCTGTCTCATTTATCCATGTTCTTCTGTCCCATTTCTCTCAAATTTCTCTCCGTCCATCTCCCCGCAGAGAAGAAAACATCATGAATGCTCCCCACATGCAGCTGCGTGTGTCAGTGTGTGTCTAAACATCACCGTCATTCATATTGTCCTCATTCTATGGAGTGTGATGTAGATAAGGTTTAGTCCACAGTAAACAGTTTGTCTCTCTGTCTGAGCATATTGCTCTAAACACAACACTGAATACTGTAAAACATCATCATGTGTGAATGTGTGAACTTTTCTAGTAATTCCTATAAAAATACTGTGCTCCAGTATAAATGATACACGCAGGTGATGTGCTATATCAGCATGTAGTGCAACAGCGCTCCCTAGTGGAACCCTGAAGAAGTGTGTGAACACAAATATATAACAACATCCATCCATCCATCCATCCATCCTCAACCGCTTACTCCTTTTCAGGGTCACGGGGAACCTGGAGCCTATCCCAGGGAGTATCGGGCACAAGGCATAAATAAAGTAATTTAATGATCAATTAAAAATATTTAAATAAAGCTAAAACAAATAAATATTATGATTTTTTTATATATTGTAATTAATTTGTCACGTAGAGCTGATTTCCAGTTTTGAGACACAGAACCAAAAAAGGGTGTGAGGGCGGAATTATAGTTTAATAAAACATTAGGAACTGGACATTAGATTAACATGATTTTGTTTATAAGGGGGTTAAAGATCTAAAATGTGAGGTGTGTTTATTATTTCACACTTTTATCACATGAAATTGAGCTCGTGATTCCTGGTTAGTGAAAGTGTCCATCACTGATCCACATCATCAGTCCCGTGTCCGTGTCAGAGCTGTCGATTGGGAGGGACAGAGGACAGTAGGGGGAGGGACATATGAGCCTTTAGTCCGAGATGACCACTGTGCAGAAGGTCCTGAGGATAAGAACAAACAAACATTTTGCATTCATTCATTCATTTATTCATTTATTACAGACTGAGCTGCTAAAATATATCAACGAACTTGTGTTGTGTATGGGTGCAACCAAGTGTATAATTGGAGGGACACATACACACCTATTTTCCTTAACACACGGAAATATATTAAAAATGAATAGACATAAATAAATAGAGTAGATGAAGAAAAGACAGATCTGTTGGCAGGGTTCATTAAAGGGGGACGTATATAAAATATTTTGTACTGTTTATTGGGGGGGACAGATTGGTATTTCCTCAACACACCCCCCAAAGAATGCGTGGTTACGCCCATGTGTGGGACTGAACTGTACCGAGCCATTGATAAGAATGGAGTGAAAAGAACGAGCTGCAAACTGGACATGAACAATGGACTGAAGCCCTCAAGGTAAACAACTAGATACGGATTGTAAAGCTCAGGTGCATTTGCAGGTGCAGCTTGTAGTGTCATATCACTGAAACATCTGGATGCGTTGAAAGTTGACAGAAATCACATGAGAAAATCACGATGTAAACTAGTGACGTATTTCGGCCAGAAAATGTCGCCATTGGGTCAGAAATGCATTGAATAGCAATACAAAGACAAGCTCTGGTATTTCAAGTAATTTAGAAATATGCTTGTGCAACACTGGTCAGAGCATCAGACATAAAATTGGGTGTAATAAATTGAATTTTGAAGTAAAATAAAACACCACAAGAGACATTCAGAGAGAATTTGAAGATTTATTCATAGGACTGGGTTGTGTTCCTGGAGTTCATCACAAGAATTCAGAGAAATCCTGAGGCCATGCCAGTGATCCATTCTTCCAGGAAAGTTCCAGTGGCCCAGAAAAAAAGACCTTAAAATAGAACTGAAACACATGGAAAAGATGGTTCTCATAAACAAAGAGACTGGGCCCACAAGCTGGGTAAATAATACGGTGACAATAGTATAACCTAAAAGATTAGGATTTGGATAGACCCTCAAGATCTAAACATAGCAATAAGAAGGGAGCACAGTCCTCTCACATCACTTGAGGAGGTTGATGTTATTTCTAATCCAAATTAGACTAAGTTACTACAGGGTTACCAAAATGTCTGTGTGCTTTAACAGCAGCAATAGAAGCAGTGTTAGCCTCTGCTTACAGAGATTTAAGAGATTTGCTTAAAGAAATTCCTAGAGAAAAGATATTTTCTGTTGTGGATGCAAATCAAGGATTTTGCCAAATTCAACAGGATCATGACAGTTCTAAGCTCTTTACATTTAACACACCATTAAGGTGTTTGTCTCAGTATCTGGAAGGATTGGAAGGAGTCGTTAATGTAATGGATGATATTCTGGTGTAAAGTGAATACAAAGACTCACACAACAGACCGCGAAAGTACAGCGTAAAGGGGAGATATGTTCCAGGAAAGGAGATTACAGATACATTGACCATAGCTCACCTAAAAGAGCTGCACAGTCAAGACAGCAGAGAAGAGGGCATGATGAATGTAAGTTACATAGAGCACCAGCTACCTGTTTCAGACAAGAGAACAATTTCAGTTAGCATCTGCAGAGGATCAGGAACTGAGATTGGTCAGAGCACTTCAGAAAGGATGGCCAAACTCAAGGAGCCAAGTACCAAAGCCCACTCTAAGCAAATTGAGGATGGTGTCAGCAAATGTGACATCTGCAATAAGAACAAAAACAGCAATCCACCAGTCTGTGACACGTACTGTTCCAGAGAGAGCATCTCCAAAGATATGGATGGATTTGTTTCACTGCGGAGATGCAGAATATCTTCTGTGTGTGGATTACTATTTTAATATCCCCTTTAATTGCAAAGTTAAGTTATACAGGGTACCAGATGAACCCTTTCAGATTATGGTAGACAGCTTGAAGTGTTAAATTCACGTGTTTGTAGCCGGGTGGGAGTTCAACCATACTACTTCAAACCCTGGATTTCCACCGTCAAATAGTCAAGCAGAGAGAGCAGTACAAGCGATAGAATAAACTGTTGATGAAAACACGAGACAGGAACAGAGATCCACACACAGCTCTCTTGGAGTACAAACACACAGCAATGGATGGAGTAGGCTTTCCCCTCGCACAGTTACTCATGCAAAGGTGTCTAAAATAAAAGATACATGTCTCAAAGACACTACAGTTTTGAAACAGGTGCGTAGTAGACTGAAAAATAGACAAGTCAAACAGAATGTTTCACACAATGAGTAATAAGAGTGTGTCAAGATGTGCTACACCAATCAGAGTGCCTAGTGCTTAGTAGGTCCTGTGACTGTAAATGGAAGTCATAAGAGTAACGATCTTGTTATGTACTAGTTTTTTATTTTTTATTTTTATTTATTTTATTTTTTTTTGTCATAACAATTTTTTATTAATTCTCATACACTTTTCAGAATACAACAAGATATATCAATACAGAATCAACATTTTCTTTTTTTTTTAACCCCGATAACAGTTTACATATTATCAATTTACTTATGATTCATGTACATGTCATTTAATTACATATGATTCATTTTCATAAATCCATACAGAATCTTTTAACCCCAGTAACATACCTCCCACAAGATTTATATATGATTCATTTATATGTCATTGTACATG
>JAFFST010050819.1:97869-109978 GCA_022414735.1 Noturus placidus | reverse complement strand
ATATATATATATATATATATATAATCAGTTCATTATGCCATACCATTTGAAGACAAGGTTGAGCCAATCCCCGATCACGGCCACCCAAATGAGCTTGATGCCCACAGATGCCCTCAGGTGAAACCAAATGGGGAAGAAGATGAAGAAGGTGTTGCGCAGGTCAGCAGCGATTGAGACGAAAAGGAACCAGCCCTGTGCATCTTTGTAGTGAGTCTGTAGATACTGTGTGGAGCTCACACCGTAGCCATGCATAGCATCCATCAGCGTGTTCATCCTGACAACGTTCTTCTTCAACAAAATCTGACTATTGATTACAGAGACAAGAATAGTGAGATAGAGAAAGAGAGAGAGGGAGAGAGAGTACTGATAGCCTTAATCATGCTGGCTCTGGGCTTTATATCAGCGGGCCCACTAGCTGAACGCATGGACAACACTGATCTTTGGACCTTGCACATGTGTAATAAAACAGAGGGGACAGAGAAAAAAGTTAGATACAGTTAGCAAACACCTTGTTTGTTGGAAAGCTGACAGGACACAAAGAAGTTAAGGGGAGGAAAAGAAATTACAGGACTCCAACTTGGTTTGAAACCAGAAAATGAGAACACATTATCATTCACCATTAGTTATCACGCATTTTCAGTGACATTTTAAATTAGTTGATAAGATTACTAATTTCTAATTACGAAGGTTTTACAATTATTTACATAAAGTTTTCTGATTACAGTCATTGTGTCCTGCAGACCCTCAAATGAACCTTTTCAAATGTTTAAAATGGTCTTTTATTATTGTATATATTTCTCATGTATCTTTCGTTGCTCACTATGCATTACTATGTGCAGTATGGAGTGGCATTTACATCTTTAACTAATTGATTTTACTATATAACTCTTCGTGTTAAAGGCCATGCCTAAAAGTCCTCTTTCTCCATTTTGTCTAAGTTTTGTATTACTCCTACAATCTCTGTTGGATCTTCAGATGTACTGACTAGGACGTGCAGAGCAAATGTCCTCCAAAAGTCTGGGTTCTTTTTTACGGCAGTTTTGCATTCATTCCTCAAGCCTTGGGGATTCATTCAAAATGTTCTGCACTCTGAACAGCAGCACTATAACATATTCTCTTGTGTTGTGCTAAGCAAAGGTGATAGGATTTATATAATCTTGAAGATGTTTTTCCACTCAGTCTCAGTCAGTAAAAGTGATGGCGTGACACACTTCTGAAATGACCCGGAACACTAAAAGCTTGTTATAGCCATATTCTTTTAGTTGCCTTAGATGCTTCTGCAATATGTCAAACCTTGTCTATGTAACAAATTACAACCTGAGGATTCAGTGTTCAGTCATTTTGATTAAGACTTGAAAATAATTATCATGTATATTATCGACCAAGCTTTCAGTCTTTGGCAATCAGATAGTATTGATTTGCATTCAACTGTTTGAGAAAACAAAGGTGGTATTTTCAGTCATTTTGTTGCATATATCAACATTGTTACTGAGAGTAACAGTAACTGAGAGAAAGGCAGCATAGTTTGCAAATAGCACTGAAACAATCTAAGCACATAAATATGTTATTTAATTATTGATTTTATTTATTTAAATGAATGTGTATATTTTGTTATGTAATTATTTTATGATTATGTAAAGTTATATAAAATATAATGAATATATGAGAGCCAACCTCTTATATTTAATGCTGAAAAAATCTATCCAACAGAAAGCTCTTTTGTTTGGTTTAATGACATCATATGACGTCATACTCTGTGTGTCACAACCAATCATCTTACCGCATGTTTTTGTTATCAGTCCTGGCCCCCTTCACCATCACAGCGGGTGGAAAGGTCATGGACCCTGAAGACTCTTGGATACAACAGGAGCCATGTAAACATGATGATCCAGCCTTGAATAAAGTCCAGCTAAAAGGGGCAAGAGAAATGTGAAAAAGAGGTAAAACCACCAAGTCTGCACACTTCAATCACCATCATTTGTACTTCAGTGATTGTGCTTGGATAAGCACCCTGTCTTTGCTGTCACTGAGTCATGGATCTGCTCCATAGTTGGGGGGTGAGCCTGGCGGTCTATTTGCAGAAAGAGTACATTGCCTATGACAGTTGGTTTCAGCTAATTTCCTATGCAGCAGACCTCCACACCACCTTCTATGTCTTCTTCCCGATCTGGTTCCACCTGAAAAGGGACGTTGGCATCAAGCTCATCTGGGTGGGTGTGATTGGGGACTGGCTTAACCTGGTGCTAAAATGGTAAGAGCTTCTGTAATCAGGATACATGTTTAGACTATTGCTCAAACTGTTCTGCATCTCAGTAAGCATTTGGTTTACAGGGTTCTTTTTGGAGAAAGGCCTTACTGGTGGGTTCACGAGACCAGGTTTTATGGCACTGAGTCAGCACCTGCACTCAGGCAGCTTTCCATCACATGCGAGACTGGACCAGGTTTAATTCATGATATGCTCTTCAATACACCTGATTACTATATCTTCATATATCTTAACGTATCTTCATAATTATATTGATTCATATTGCATGGTCTGTCGATTATCTTGATGTAAATGATTGTGCAACTCAGATAGCAATTAATGTACTAATCTCACTAGATGATGTCTTGGCTTGGGTTATCTTAATTATCTTAACCCTATGGACTACCTTTGAAATCAGTCCATTAATAATTCATTGATAGGAATAAATCATTGACCTGAATTAAACTGGTATGGTTAGATGACATAAAAACCCTCCCTCCTTCTCCTCCGTTGGCCCTTTGTATAGCACTGATCTTATCTTGACAGACAGTGTAAGGCAGTTGTGGTCATATTGTTTAATATGCATTCTCTGATTCTTTGCTAGGAGACAACTGCAACTTAAATTCATTCACAACTTTTGCATCCCTATTTGCATGTATGATACATGGCACACGTTTCACAACTTATTTTTGGCATTTGCATGTCCTATGTCTATCCATCATTTGACTAAAAGAATAGGAAACATTTCTTTACAAGTTTAACTGTAGACAGTGCTCATATCTAAAAGACTTTGCTTGATTTTTTCCTTTAAGGAAGTCCTTCTGGTCACGCAATGGGCTCTGCTGCAGTAGGGTATGCAATGATCACATCATTGCTATCCATTTCTGCTCTGAGAAAACCTCCTGCTTTGATTTACTGGTGAGTTTTTAGACAAGGCTGGCAAATATGAATATCTAAAAACTTCACTTGAGATTTTGCATTATTGCCTATATATACTTTTTTATTCCTGTCAGACTAAAGGCTTCAGCATAATGCAGAAATGACATCTGCAAGGGTTGTATGAAAAAGAAACCACTTAAGCGTGCTTATAAGCTTCCATATTCTCTGAATTTTTTGTACTGGCCATTGCATACAAGTGCTCCAGTATTGCTGGTGGCACTATACAAATTCATGACAATTTCCATGAACAAGATCCCTGCTCCACAAAATGATCGTACTTGTAACGAATTGGCTTTGCCAATTTGTAAAGCTGCATGTGCATGATGCAGCGTATGTTTGCTCAGCAATTGTCATATTGTTTGTAGCAGTCAGCCAAACATCATCTCTACATAAAGTTCAGTATGCTGAGGCCTTAAGCTGTTAGGTTGTTGATTATATGAATCTGACACATTATCTACCACCAGGCTTTTACAGATGGTGCTATGGATGCTGTTGGGCCTGGTGGAGCTGTTAGTCTGCATGTCTCGTGTTTATGTTGCCGCTCACTTCCCCCACCAGGTTATATGTGGAGTTATCTTAGGTGAGTGGACAGTTCTCTACTGCTTGACAGTGTTATTCTTTGCATCATCTAAGCCATGTGGCTTTGATATATCATAAAACAAACTCTTGACTCCTGATGCCAGGTATCATTGTAGCTGAAATATTTTCAAGACAACAGTGGATTTACAACACCAGCCTGAAGAGGTACTTCAACATCACTCTCTTCCTGCTCGTTTTTGCCGTAGGCTTTTATGTTCTCTTGAAGGCTGTAGGTGTGGATCTCTTGTGGACTCTGGAAAAAGCTCAGAAATGGTGTGTGAATCCAGCCTGGGTCCTTATGGACACAACACCATTCGCCAGTTTGATGCGCAACATGGGCACCTTCTTTGGTCTGGGCTTGGGCCTCCACTTACCAGTCTATAACAAAAGCAAGAAGAGCACCAGCACACCATTCAGAATAGGCTCTATTGTCATATCATTAATTCTTCTGCAGCTCCTGGACTTTTTGACCTTCCCTTCAGATAACCATATAATATTTTACATTCTGTCATTCACAAAGAGTGCTGTTGCCCTTTTAGTTCCCACCATACTTGTTCCTAGAGGTTTGTCCTTGTTTTTACAGGAAAGTAAAGTTGAAAAGGCCTTATAGATTAACATTTCAGGGATTGACAATGGTGAATGATAAATGCTCAGTCTGAAGGTCAGTATATTGCTTATGTTCAACAGTGATTCAGCTCAAGTACTTCTCCAGCATCAGGCTTCACACTTCCATGTTTGTTGAAAATACTTCAGAGGCCAAATAATGAACATGTATTGTATAGTATTTAAAGATGTACAGTACTGGTGCCTAAGAACTCTTCAGCCAAGCCCATTCTGAGACCTTCTCACATCTCAAGCAATGTTCTATTGATTTTCTGTGAAGGACTTAAGCTTTGTATGTGAAAAAGACAGCACTGAATGTCTTCTGTATATACTCCGAGGTCATCCTACTAGATTTTCAAGAACCAATTAATGATCAGTTGTTGTGTAAGAGTGGTTTGTTTTGGTTAAATTCAGTTTGAATGATATCTCATTTCATATCTTCTGAATGAGTCTGGCCCATTCATTACAAATTGACTATTTTTCAGAAAACATGTTCAAAGGTTATTCTGTCAGCTCTTGCACTCTGTACTACTCAATGAAGATAGTGTTCTATACGTGTGGGATTGTACAATGCTGAGTTACTAATTGCCATCTGAGCCATGCAAGTCCAACAGTTACAACTGCATTTCTTGTAGATGTAGATTTTAGAGATTATGGAACTGTTCAGTGTAACCCATAAAGCTTAATTGATCTGTGAATTATTTGTAGAAGTAAATAAGGTGTAATCCTGAAGAGAAATGTGCATTTTTAAAAATGTTTTATTCTCTCATTACATAGGGAAAAGGCATAGCACAGTTTGGCGATTTCCCTGCTCTCACACACCTAATAAATCAGGCAGTCAATGGCTAATGACTTAAATCAGCTTTGAGCATTAAAATGACCAACCTGTGTTGGATCCCTAACATAAGCAGTCCTTTATGCTTGGATGAAACTCTTTTCCTTTCAACCAAAAATTTTCTTTATTTATTCATGTTATTTCAATGTGTTAATATTTAATAGTACATATGTGTCCAAATTTTTGATAGAAATTGCAGGGTTTTATTAAAGTAAAACTTTCAACAGATAATATGAAAGAATAATGTACTACCAAATAGGTAAACCACATAAGGTATGAAAAATATATCATGTGCCATTCAGCATTTCTAAATGTGCCATGGGGTTTGCAAAATTGACTGCTGTTGCTTATTTAACGATTCAGAAAGACAAGTTCCATTATAAGTAAAATGATTAATGCATACCATAGCAGTGGTATTGAAGTAATAGTGCAGATGACTAAATTGAGTGTAATGGAAAAAAAAAAAAACATAACCACATGACACGTCTCTATAATTGATATTACAGACATCACGGTAATTATTATCATTAACTTAGTCTCAAAAAAATCAAAATATTTTCACTTGTTTTGAACATTGCAAATCCCTCTCTAAGCACATTGTCATACTGAGAACAATTAAACATTAACTGCCTTGTTCTCTTTCCCTCCACTGCAGCTCTTGAGCAGAACATTTTGTTTGTGCCACTGGAAGACCTAAGGATCAGCACTGTGTTTCATCACAAACTCTGCAAACAGGCTTATCAATGTTTTGCATTCCTGCATGAAGGCTACATGCACAATGTGAACCAAGGAGTGTTTTTTAAATACTAAAATCATTATTGGCTCAGGCTCAATAAGATATTGCAAGACAGGAAAAGAGGCAGGCAAAGCAGAATCTAATTAAATGTGCTAATTATACTACTATAGAAATCTCCCCATTGCAAAAGGTAAAGGTCTAGCAACTTTTCAAATAGGCCAGTCTGTCCCCCAGACATGTATTGCTATTTCTCTCTGATGCATATTGTATCCTTATTATTTTATCACTGATGACCTTCCTTTGCGCACTCCTCTGGCTCCACTGTGCTGTGGTACTGGAAGTCTGTCAATGGGTTAGTGGAGTTTAATTAATAACTGCTAGACTCGACTGCATTAATGCTATTAGAGTGGGCACACATTAACTGTCATCTGCAAGAGCTGACGTAGTTGGAAGTGCGATGTGATGTCCCTATAAAAGCTGTGAAATGTCAGTTGAGCAACAGCGGTCAGCAACCACTGGATGCGGAGCACATTAACGGATGTTAGGATGCTTCTTTATTCACAGCAAGGGTATGTTTTCTCTTTCGCCATTACTTTTCTTTTATAGTGACCAGGGATGTGAAACATTACAGGGAACAAAAACACACACACACACACACACACACACACACATATATATATCATGCTGCAAAGTAGAAGGTGTCACGTTGGGTGGGATGAAGCGGAAACAGGCGCAGACTGGCTTTACGCTGATTTATTAAATGAAACTTTAGATCCACACAAAATACAAATGCCAGCACGAAACTCAGAAAAAGTGCTAGGGACAAAAATACTTCAGCTAAGAAAACATGAAAACAAAAACCTGCTTCTCAGGCACATGAACGAGGAACAAAGCCTACTTCTCCGGCTAATTATCTAAGCACTGTGACAGGCGTCTAAATCTATTCACACACACAACAAAAGACAAAAACTGTGCTCTACTAGCACTATATATACAACCCCCGTGTTCGTTAGCCAAAACAAGGCACAGGTGTCAGAGACCATGTGACCCTGAGTGAACCCACGTGACCAGCAGTGGCTGCTGGGAAATGGAGTCCACCGGCACACAGAGGATAGTCACTGCCAGTGTTCGGCCACCAGAGGGCGCCAGATCCAGCTATGGTACGGCTGGCCAACAGGGGGAATCGTGACAGAAGGATGTTCTGATAATGTTAAAAATAAATTCATTTATACCCTAGTCTTCCTATAAGCAGAGTAGACTACCATACATAAAGAACATTATTAATCATTCTTTTGTTTAATTATAACCAGTTTCCAAATAAAAAGGGATATGAACTGCTGGAACAGAAAAAAATGAAATTTCTGTCCAGAACAAACCAAAAAGAAAAATGTTATTATTTCTGATCCTTGATAGTAACAGTAATGGTATTCTACAAAATGACATTTATACAAAGTGCAGAATGTTTATGAACAACATTGTTTATAGAAATTTATTACATAGATTAGTGTTGAATTTCTTTACAAAACATTTTTGTAGAAAAACAAAATATATAAATGACAATGTGGCCAGATATGAACAACCAAAGAATTTAATAACAATTATACCACAGCACTGTTGAATTCTCAAATGCGATTGGTTTAAATACAGTATACAGTTTTATATTAATGCAGTTTTAATATACTAGATGTCACGCCTCGACCAGCAGAGGACGCCACGGCATAGACTTTGCCCAGTCATGTGATCCTATGACGTAGTTGCATGCCGGAAGTATGTACAAGTCGCGTCAGGTGTTTTGAGTTTAGTGTTCATTAAGTGGATTATTTAAGTTCCGAGTTTTCTGCACAGGGTTGCGCGTGATTGTTTCTGAATGTTTTTACATGTTTAGACTGTCTGACTGTTCCTTTGTTTCCCTGCGTGAAGGATTAATACCATGTTTTTTGTAAATAAAAGACTCTTGCATTTACTTCTTGCCTCCGAATCGTGACACTATAGTAACAACGTACACCAAGATTTGTATGGTGGACTTTCCTGATTAAAAATGTGTGTAATGGTTGAAAGTTTTATTTCACATTTTTGGAAGCAGTCTCAAATGTCAAGACTATGTAACAGCCAGAAGTAAAATTAAAACCTGAAGTGGGACACAAAGTTTTATGCTTCACGATTTGGTGGTAACATGACAAGCAGATTTTTTTTCTTATTAACTTCAAGAGACAAAATAATGAGATGCAGGTAAACAACAAAAAAAAAAAAAAAAGAAGAGGAAATGACTTTATTGTTTACTTATTTCCATGTTCCATAACATGCAAAGTAACTGTAAATGGATAAAAACAAAGAATGATACATTCTTTAATAAATTAGAAAAATGTCAATTACTGTGGTATAAGAGAAATAAACCACTTTGTGACATGCTATTATTGGAAAATGACTTTGGGGTGGTAACATTACACATTGTTGATTATTTTTCTATAACAGCACATTTCATAAGTATTAATCCTTACATGATGCATGCTCTTTCAGTGAGCTGTTTTTCAGAGCTATGTGGAGAATGAAAAATAATCTGAAAAAGAATATGTAATTTAAAAAGTGCTTTAGACATTAAGAAGATTTTGAGATTTTATCAGAGTAAAGATTTACCTTGCGAAGAAGGAGTCACTCAGTCACTCTGTGAAGGTAATTGTGTTATTTATTTCAATTTATTTTGTTTCAATATTAACCTCCAGAAATATATTAAATGTTAAAACCAGTGTGTTGAATGTACTTGCATCAAGGTCAAGGTCATCCATGCTGGGTGGCTCTCCTTTCTGTTTCATATCAGACAGCATCTATGTTTAAAAACAACGATAACCCAAATTGTGTATAATTAACCCATATTCAATACACTATTTATCTCACTATGTCCTGAGATTCAAGACATATATCATGTGTGCTGTTTTGTGCAAAGTGTGTAGTTTGGATTATATTCTGTGTCCTTGCAAACTGCTTTAGATAAAGTGTCTAAAGCTAATAAATTTAAGTTTGTAAAAAGCAAGCTGAAGTGCAAGCAGTGATGAAGTGTACTCACATCCATGTACTGTTCAAACTCAGCCTGGCCATCATCCTCCTCGTGTTCCCAGTCTCTCCAGTTATCGAAGTCTACTGATAGCCAGGCTGGCTGTAATGATCAGGAGAGCAACACCGTGATTAGCTTCATTTCTAAACACTTAGTGATGGATATTCTTTAAGGCCAATATGCATAGTTATTTGTTGTTTATTGTGAGGAATGAATGTTCACATTAGTTTTTTTTTGTATTTATTGTTGACATGCACACTGTAAATCCATATAATCCATTTTATTTGTTTTTATTGCCCCCCAAAAAATCACTTCCACCCAGCACTCACTACATTCAGTCTGGTACTGTATGTCTTCACCAAACATTCATTCATTTATTTTCAGCATACACCTTATCCTGATCAGGATTGCAGTGAATATGGAGGCTATCCAAGGAATTGTTGGATGTGAGGCGGAAATAGGCCCTGGACAAACATTCATTTTTATGGGCAACTAGCATAGTCAATCCACCTACATGCATGTTTTTTTTTTTTTTTTTTTTTTGAGGTGGGAGGAAACCAGAGAACCTAGAGGAAACCCACACAGGCACATGGAGAACACTGTAGAGTGAAACACTACACAGGCAATAACCCAAGGTCACTATCAAACCAGGGACTCTGGATGATATCCACTTCCACATTGTACCACATCTTCACAAAGCATTGTAGAAAAAATTCAGAAATTCATAAACTTTTCATTAGTGTTACCTTGGTTGTGTCTTTCGTGAGACGAGGCCAGGCTACATTGTCCTTCATTTTTCTTATCAGAACATTAATGGTCCGGTCATATACCTTTTCCCTGGAATCCTAAAAGACAAAAAAAACAAACCGAAACTTTACACTATACATCATTATAAAGCAAATTATGCTTTTTTTTTCATGACAGTAAAATGTTGTCTCAAATGGTAGTTCTTATTCATTTTATACTACAGCACTGTTAAATTCTCAATTCTGATTGGTCAGAATGTGTTGATTAGTTTTCTATAACAGCACAGTTCAGACAACAGTTCCAGATGCAAGACAAATCATGGGTTCATATTAACACACTTGTTCTAATACGTTATGATATATATATATATATATATATATATATATATATATATATATGTGTGAGTCTGCATCACCCCACCTACAACCACATGCCCTATGCTGTTTTATTCTGCACTGGCTTCATAAGTCAACTGCTTGTCGACACATAGCAATGAAACAGCCAGTCTTGTATGATCCTGCAGGGTCCAAAAGTCCAAATGAACCACCAAGGAGCCAAAGACTGTGTCATTACTAACAATAGGTTAAATAACATTTTTTTTAAATAAATAAATAATATTTTTGGGATAAGATATTTATATATACTCTGGGGCACATTTGTATGCGCTATTTTTGTCACACAAGTCTTGGGGCACATTTAAAGTTAAGATTCCCTTCATGTTAATACACATAATACTGCTTCCTGACATCCTGTCTATCACCTCTGAGAGCAGGTAAGACTGGAATAAAACTTACATGCTGTGTGTAAAATTTGGCTGCTTGTTTTTCTATTTTCTTTATCTACTAGTTAACATAACTATGTACTGTATTTACTAATTGTTAAATGAAAAATGTTACATTTCATGCAATTTCATGTGTTCTTGAGTAATACGAATTAAGCAAATCATTTTTTAAAATAAATTTAAATAAGTTAGTAAATAAAAACATCTGAATTTTGAATGTAGATAAACTCCATTGCTCAGGACAAGCAGTTGAAACCATGCTGCAAAAAAAAAAAAAACAGCTACCACTGTTGTTCATTTGGGTTGACCTAACTGAATGCTGTCATGGAGTATTTGTGTACAATAAATTAATTATTTACAAGACTTTCCATAACAAAACTGCTGAAGCACAGGTTTGTGAGCTTACATTTTTCTGCACTCGATCATAAAATTCGATCTCATTAAAAATGTTGTTGTCATCATCATCTTTGCAGCTGCAAAACAAAGACATAAATGAATTAATTATTAGGTGAACTGTCATTAATTACTTGCATGAATATTTAAGCTTCTATGTAAAGTCAGAGGTTTCTATATGGCACCTTGAATAAATGTTACAACCTGGAACTGAAATGGACTTAATTGGGACTTACTGTCATAAAGGCTTGAGACTGGAGCAGACGTTCACCTTCCAGCAAGACTGAAGTTGTTCAAAAGCTGAAAACTAAGATCCTGAATGTGTAATATATGCCTCAGTCAAAGCCCAGACCGCAATCCGATTGGCAATCTGTGGCAAGACTTGAAATTTGGTTTTTATGAACAGCCTCCACCCAATACAAAAGCGCATATCAGGATCCAGATGTGAAAAGAATATATAGTATATCCCAGAAGATTTGCGCTTTTTGCTTTTTTGACCCTGTAGTGCACTGGTCGTTCAGCTTCATGCTTTTTACAATTAATAAACGCATTAGCAAGCTGTAAAAATCATCAACTGAATGCTTGCTGTTTCAGAGTACATCCCTCACATTTTTGTAACATTTGATTATAATATTTGAATATTTTATATTATTCATGATCTTTTCATGTGTCAACACTGAAGAAATGACACTTTTCTACAATGTAAAGTAGTGAGTGTACAGCTTGTGTAACAGTGTAAATTTGCTGTCCCCTCAAAATAACTTAACACACAGACATTAATGTCTAAACCGCTGGCAACAAAAGTGAGTACACCCCCTAAGGGAAAATGTTCAAATTGGGCCCAAAGTGTCAACATTTTGTGTGGATACCATTATTTCCCAGCACTGCCTTAACCCTCTTGGGCATGGAGTTCACCAGAGCTTGACAGGTTGCCACTGGAGTCCTCTTTGACTCCTCCATGATGACATCACAGAACTGGTGGATGTTAGAGACCTTGTGCTCCTCCACCTTCCATTTGAGGATACCCCACAGATGCTCAATAGCGTTTCGGTCTGGAGATATGCTTTGCCAGTCCATCACCTTCACCCTCAGCTTCTTTAGCAAGGCAATGGTCGTCTTGGAGGTGTGTTTGGGGTCACTATCATGCTGGAATACTGCATACTGATCATGCTCTGCTTCAGTATGTCACAGTACATGTTGGC
>JAFFST010050819.1:74509-85925 GCA_022414735.1 Noturus placidus | reverse complement strand
GCCATCATTGAGTCCATCCTCACAGCCTCCATCACCATTTGGTACGCTGCTAGCACTGTCAAGGACAAGAGCAGGGTGCAGCATGTCATTCGGTCTGCAGAAAAGGTGATTTGCTGCAATCTGCCGTCGCTCCAAGACCTGTATGTCACCAGGAGTTTGAAGCGTGCAGAAAAGATTGTGGCCGACCCCTCTCACCCTTGACATTGTATATTTGAGTCACTCCCATACGGTAGGAGGCTGAGGGCGATCAGGACCAAAACCTCACGCCACAGGAAAAGCTTCTTCCCGTCCGCCACTAGCCTTATTAATAAGGCCCGGATTCCACTCGAACTCTGTCCAGATTCCAGTCACTGACTTTTTTCCTGCCACTGTTCCTTCTTTTCTAAGTCTATTTATGTCTATATTATTTTGTAATTATACATGCTGTGTTGTACATACTATTCCATTACTTCATTTAGTCTATTTATGTCTCTTATTTTGTAATTTATACATACTGAGTAGATATTATTCCATTTAGTAAATGTGTGACGTGCACCAACACCACCACAACAAATTCCTTGTATGTGCTAAAAACTATACTTGGCAATTAAACCCTTTTCTGATTCTGATTCATATATAAAGTAAAAAGCAGTGGGCCTAAAACAGAACCTTGTGGAACTCCAAAGTTAACCTCGGTATGTGTGGAGAAGTCTCCATTTACATCTACAAATTGATAACGATCGGTCAGATAAGACCTGAGCCAGGAGAGGACTGTTCTCTTAATGCCAACAATATTTTCTAATCTATCAAGGAGAATAGTATGATCATGAATAGTATGAGGGTTTCTTGTGCATCATCCTTAGAAGAGGCTTCCTTCTGGGATGACAGCCATACAGACCAATTTTTAATAATAATAATAATAATTTAATAATAATTTGATGCAGTGTGCGGCGTATGATCTGAGCACTGACAGGCTGACCCCCCACCCCTTCAACATCTGCAGCAATGCTGGTAGCACTCATATGTCTATTTCCCAAAGACAACCTCTGTATATGACGCTGAGCACGTGCACTCAAATTCTTTGGTCAACCATGGCAAGGCCTGTTCTAAGTGGAACCTGTCATGTTAAACCATTGTATGGTCTTGGCCACGTGCTGCAGCTCAGTGTCAGGGTCTTGGTAATCTTCTTATAGCCTAACCCTTATCCCAAGGAAATAGCGAACTAAGCTTAATGTCAAATTGATATTAAATGCAAGCCATAGAAATTAAACTTTACTTAATTTGTTATTTTATTTCTATTTAATGAAGTTATTATAATATCTATTTTTATATTAAATGTATTTATTTATAACTAAGCACATTTCCTGTCTTTACATTTTAATAGTTTTATTTTTGTTGATCAGTTTTAGACGGGTTCCCCCAGTACAGTGTCCATGTCTGCTGATAATATTGAGTTATTTTGGGGGATTAAATCAAAACATGGAAAGTGGAGTTGACTTGTCTAGTGATATCTGGCAACCGTGAGTTTAAATGAAGTGAATTAGTGTTGTTTAGAAGAGAGAGACCGTGTACTGTATGTTTACAGACTGAACAGTTGCTACTCTTGATTATGATTGCTGAGGAATTTTTTAATAAAGAAGTTTGAATTAAAAAGTAGATGATGTACAGAGTTTCTTGTCATCATAATGGCTTCTTCGCAGTATTTACACACTTGTTCGTTTGACTGAGGAGATGAAAAGCAGTGTGAAAATAACTGTTGCCTGGTGAAGATGTATTTTGGACTTCCTGTAGTTTTTATTCTGATTGTATTATACAACTCCGAACACGTCACTCGCACCGGTGCGAATAAATATTTATTCACAGTCGCACAAAATACTTTTCAGTCACAAATGTGAGTGAAATGGTCGCACTGTAGAGCACTGAGTTTATCTGCGAAGTTTTTTCCTGTTCGGCGTGATGTTTAATGTCCCCGACAACCTCTGTAGTGCCATTTAGCATCATCATGATTTCTCCTCGTGCAAAGCGCTTGAGCTGCCAGCTTTGCTTCGAAAATGCTAACTCCGTTTCGGGGTTTTGGCACTACAAAATGACCTCATCCTTGCGCTGCCCTATGGTGATTAGTTGTAAGTGTAGGAAGCGCTTGATTTGATCTGCAGCGCAGTTTTAGCGGAGGATGAATTTTAAACGTTAATATTGCAGTTGATCATGTTCATTTAATTGTGGGCAGTCAAAATCCTCATCCCAATTGATATTCGATTAACTGTGCAGCCCAAATATAGGTCATCAAAAGTTAATGTAACTTTATACAGCTATTGTGTGTTTCATTTCCTCAAATTTAGTCGGTTATCCAAAACATTTTTAACATCTGATGTTTGCTTCTTTAGAGCAGTACTTGGGCTGCAAGGCTAATATGACGAACATGCAGGGTAAGCTTATAGTGGCCAGTTCGGCATTGTGTACACTGATTCCTAAATCATCACACACCCTCCTTGATCCTCCAGGTGCTGAATGACAAATCTTTCAGAATTTGAGTGGTGTAACGTCTTCAGTTAAATCTTGAGTTACTGCAAGTAAGCAAAGTTCTGCTTCACTGTTTGCTTGCAGAGAGCTGCTGGGAGCAGTTCAGATGGGACCGCTGATTCAGACGACTCCACCGAGCACGAGAAGACCGACAGCTCGCACAGTGATGCAAATCCACGTAGTAACGCACGGTTAACCAGAGCGTCTGTCCGCCTCAGCCAGAGCTCTCAAGGTAAATTCACAATGGCTAGAAAGAGTAGTGCACAGTCACAGTACAGGTAGGTGATTTGTCTCCTCTAAGCACCAAATAGTGCTGGAGTGTAACTAATACACAAGGTGGTTGAGGTACTAGAATTTAGCTGTTCAGTAGATTTATCAATGCTTGCATCCATTGAGACTGATACTAAAAACAAGAGAGTAGTGGTTAAACTACTGAAAGTCATAAAATTTAATGAATAACCTCAGTTCACCTCAGTGAACCCTGTCTAACTAACTCTGCTAGAAGAAAAAGCGGGCATGTTATTCTGCCAAGTTATTTCAGAGTTGTGCTGAATCTTACTGCAACTGTATAAAGGTTGGTGTGCATTTTTAGGACAGTGGTAGCTCAGTGGTTAAGACGTCAGGCTACTTAACAGAAGGTTGTGAGTTCAAATCCCAGCCCTGCCAAGATGCCACTGTTAGGCCTTTGAGCAAAGCCCTTAACCCTCAACTGCTCAGATATATAAATGTAAGTCACTCTGGATAAGGGCGTCTGCTAAATGCCACAAAAGCTACAAAATTTTTCTCCACAGGTAGCTGGGACCAGGTAGCAACAGCTTCCACAGTCTGTGGAATGACTACATTTACATTTATTCATTTATCAGACGCTTTTATCCAAAGCGATATATAATCAGAATATCAAAGTGAAGAAACAAAGTGTGCGAGTAATTTTTTTGTGTTTTTTTTTTTTTTTTTTTTTAAATGAATTTTTTTATAAGGGTTGATTAGGTGTTCACGGAAAAGGTGGGTCTTTAGCTGTTTCTTGAAGATGGTGACAGATTCTGTGGTCTCGATTGAGGTTGGAAGTTCATTTCTGAGGAACAGTTTGTGTGAAGGTTCTTGAAAGGGACCTTGAGTCACGCTGAGTAGGTACTAGTAAGCATCGGTCGTTGATTGATCGCAGATTGCATGAGGGAATGTAAGCCCTCAGGAGAGTGTTGAGGTAGGAGGGTGCTGCTCACATATAAGACCTTGTCTGGAGCGTCAAGGCCTTTAATTTGATGCGGGCGGCTACAGGAAGCCAGTGGAGGGAGATGAAGAGGGGTGTGACATGAGTTCTCTTGGGTTGGTTGAAGACGAGCCATGCTGCTGCATTCTGAATCATCTGAAGGGATTTGATTGAGCTGTCTGGGTGGCCCGAGAGTATTGGGTTGCAGTTGTCCAGTTTTGAGATAACAAGCGCCTGGACTAGTATCTGTGTAGCCTGTTCGGTGAGGTAGGGTCGGATTTTCTTGATGTTGTACAGGATGAACCTATAGGACTGTGCAGTTGTTGAGATGTGGTCTGTAAAGGTCAAGCTGTCATCAAGGATCAAATGAAATGACTAAAAATGGAATGAGAAAAAAAAAAACATGTTACAATTGCTTAGGTCTGCATCATTCTGATGCGGACCATAATTAAACTGTTTTATAATGATGACATTCACATGGTAAAACGGACCGATCAAAGAAAAAGTTAGATTGGTCCTTCCAAAATTAGGTAGGTGTGAAAGTATCACAAAGATTAATTACTGTAATATCTTTCCGCTCTTTTGTTTTTTTTACACAATTCCGAATCATTGAAATGTCATCATACCCACACCGTTTATTGCTGAAACCTGGGCTAAAAAGCCACACTGGTTGAAGTGGAGTGTAATAAACCTTGCAATGCTTAAAGCTTAATGTACACAGTAACAGGGTGGTAACAGTACCTGTTTTGCGGTGGGCTGCATCACATTTACATTTATTCATTTAGCAGACGCTTTTATCCAAAGCGACTTACAAATGAGAGCACACACACACACCAATGGTAGCAGAGCTGCCATGCAAGGTGCTAGCTTGCCATCGGGGGCAATTTAGGGTTCAGTGTCTTGCCCAAGGACACTTCGGCATGGGATCACCCGGGCCGGGATTCGAACCACCAACCCCACGATTAGTGGACAACCCGCTCTACCGACTGAGCCACAGCTGCATCACATCACACTGGTGTTAATTGTCATCCTAGAATAGCATTGGCCTTACATGATGTATTAGTTTGAAACAAATACATTTTCATGTATTGTTTTTTTTTTAAAGAAGCACTGTTTGTTCTCTTTTTTTATCATAATGGTGAGAACCTGTTTCTGCATACTACTTATTATATCAGAAAATAAAAACTAAAACTATGAAGAACCTATTATTGGCACATTTTGATTATAAAAGTGATTATAAAACAGGATTCTATAACAGGAATGCTTATCATACCCAATTGAAATCTATTTGGAACAGTAGCACATGTTTTATTTTAGTCCACAGCATGAGATTGATATTGTGCGAACAAATCATATCTTCTATCCTGAAGAGGTCAAGGGATAAAAATAAACTCATGCATCCATTGTAGTGCTCTCGAACACAATCTATTTTGTAAATTTGCAATCTGTACTGCTCTTCACGTTAGATGTCCCAGCAGACGTGAAGCAAGTTGCAGAGAGAGACGAGTCACCACCCAGGACTCCTACAGGCAACGCTCCCTCATCCGAGTCAGACATTGACATCTCCAGTCCCAATGCGTCCCATGATGAAGGTGCAGCCAAGGACCAGAAAGACTCGGGCAGTGATCCGTCTCATCGACCAAAGCGCCGCCGCTTCCACGAGAGCTACAACTTTAACATGAAATGCCCCACACCTGGATGCAACTCTCTGGGTAGGTAAATATATACTTCTCAGTGCCATGCAAGACAATGTTTTTTTTTCACTGAATAAGACTTTTTTTTTAAACAATAAGACTTTTCACAGCTTGTTTTTTAACTATAATGCTTTCCCAACCTTTCACAGGACATTTAACTGGAAAACATGAAAGACACTTCTCAATATCTGGCTGTCCTCTTTACCATAACCTATCAGCTGATGAGTGCAAGGTTTGATAATGATATTAATAGTTTATGCAGTTAATTGAGCACATTTGTCTTGTATCTCAGTTTGTACAAGTTTTACGCGATATTTTTTCTGTGTTAAGGTAAAAGCTACTGAACGGGAAAAGCAAGAAGAAGAAAGAAGTCAAACTCAGAATGAGGACAACAGGCATGCTACTCGTCACCAGGTACATGATTATTCTATAATTGTAATTCAATATGTGCTGGGTTTTTGCAAGTTTAACTATTTATTTATTTCCATTTTTGTTGATCATACCGGATGTACTTATGCACCTATATGCCTTGAGCAGCACCTTACATAGCACAGGGTGTTTAAACCTGCATTAGCCTCTCTCCTGTGCTCGTATGTGGCCAATGACTGTGTAACATTCAGAGCGTTTAAATGTTCAACAATAATCCACTATTAACCCGATTAAGACAATACTGTGATTAAGAAACTACCATGTAAACAGCAATTTTTAATTACCTTAATCTGATTAAGGTCATACTCGAAATAAACACATATCGAATTAAGACACATGGAGTACTCCTGTTTTAATCGCATTATAGACGTGTAATACAGACATGTAAACACCTTGAATCACATTATTAGTGTCGTGTGGGAGTTTTCACCACATTTTGCGACAGGACAAGATCACACACGGCAGTGCTCAACATTTTACGGCGAACAAGAGAGTACGGCTGCATCCCAAACCGCATACTTCCCTACTATAGGCCTGTAGTGGGGAAAAATACATGTATCGCGGCTACTATATAGACGGTTTGAGACACAGCCCGGCTACTAAGTATGAGGTTTGGGGCACAGCCCACAGCTTCAAGCAGTTGTCTATTTGCACGTATAGCATGATAAATAATTAACTGCACTTAAAGCATTTGAAAATAAATAAATAAATTTAAAAACACCCAGAAGACGAACTGTATGTTGATATGTGAAATTCTGGAGGGACGTCAGACGGCATGGTGCGGTCACGTAATGACGTGTGCCGTTAATCTAATTATATTCTATAACATGTAAAATGGATACATGAAAGGAGTATTCTAAGTGACTCATGTATACACCTTAATCACATTATTATCTTGCTCAAAGTAAGGTCAATAATTAGATTACTGCTATCCATGTAAACATCATACAAGAGCCACTAGGGGGCAAACCTCGACCGTCACATCACGATTGACGGTGTTCAGTGAAACTATGGTATTTGCCTGATGTTTGAGTTGGATTTACAGTAATTATATTTCAAATTTTTATTCCTAAGTAGAAATATCTATTTGTTCCTAATTCAAGTTTTATACAAAAATAAAATTAATAGAATTTCCTAAAGAATGTGTACAGCACCTTCTTTATCTGTTATATGAGAATGAATCTGTCCTTTTTGAATATTTGTTTTCCATACAATACTTTGCAAGTAACTGAGTTCAGATATCCAATCCATTACACTGGAATTGCTCAAGTGAGTTTGATTTGTATATTATTTATGCAGGCTCCTACTGCAAGGCAGGTAAAATATAAGGAGAAAGTTCAAGAATTGAGGAAGAAGAAGGATACTGGACTGTCAAAGGATCAGAAAGAAAAGTACATGGTATGTCTCTTGTTTGCTGTGATCCATACTATTTGTGTTACTCTGTTGTATACACTATATTGAATTTGAGCTTGGTTTCTCATTAGGATCATAGGCAGACCCATGGAACAACTAGAGAGCCACTTTTGGAGAACATTACAAGTGAATATGATCTTGAGCTGTTTAGAAAAGCCCAAGCAAGAGCATCTGATGATCTGGTAAGAACAAAGGACTCCTTCTGCACTCTTCTCTAAACATTTTTGTATTCAGGCTTGACTAGTTTATTGTTTGGCCAATAAAATCGTATGGTGTAAACATTCCGCAGAGAGACCAGACTTCTGGGCATATAACCCTAAATGGACTTTAAGAATTTTATGTGAATGCAAGATTCAATTTGTTGTTAATTCCAGATTTATAATCTAGGACTACTGTAACATCTGAACATTGTATTATGTCTATAACATAAGTGACTAAAACCTAATGGAATTTTCCTTGCACAGACTTTCTACCCTGTTGTGAAGGGTGAACTAATGTTTCATGACCCATCTCTTCAATAAGTTAGGTGTGTTTGAAAGGTCACATCTCTTTCAACTGTCATGTCAAGTTGCGAACGATACATTGGAAATTAAACATGATGGGGCATGTTGTTATAGATAAATTAATCCGTGTGGAGGTGGTGTGATACAGTCCAACA
This sequence comes from Noturus placidus, assembly GCA_022414735.1. NCBI lineage: Eukaryota > Metazoa > Chordata > Actinopteri > Siluriformes > Ictaluridae > Noturus > Noturus placidus. The sequence continues at coordinate 78,025 of JAFFST010050819.1, read as the reverse complement.
TGAAGAAAAGGAGCATAGTTTCTGCTTGAGGCGTGACTGTAAGCAATGGCAGCTCGAGTGGCATTGTTTGCACACAAATTTTGCACACAGAAAGTGACTTGTGTGTAAGCATGTTTCACGTGCTCAAGCTCTTCTCATGTTAGAAGGTTACAAGTGACTTGTTTTTATATTGAATTATTTCTAGCTCTCTAATATAGTCAGCCAAAACTATAAGCTCTCAGAATTTTGAACTTGTCAAATAAGACCAGTGACAACTTTGCTTTGATCAGGTCTGTCTTTGTGATGCTTCTGCTAATAGCATTCATTTGCTCTCATGTCTCTTCTCATTTCTCCTTTTCAGTCATTTTACATACAATTTAATTGTATGTTCTTATTCAGTTGTGTTTTTGTCTGTATGCTGGATTTGTTCAGGAGAAGCTGCGCATGCAAGGTCAAATCACTGAAGGTAGTAACATGATAAAAACCATTCTGTTTGGTCGTTACGAGCTGGACACCTGGTACCACTCGCCTTACCCAGAGGAATACGCACGGCTTGGCCGTCTATACGTCTGCGAGTTCTGCCTGAAGTACATGAAGAGTCAGACTATCTTGCGCAGACACATGGTAACAATCTTACTCTTTGGTAAACCATTGTTTCTTTCTTAGTCTACTTTTAAGAGTTCCAATAAAACTGTGATCTCAGGGATGAACCGATCACATTTTTCATTTTATGTATAGCCTTCATTTTTAAGTATGTCCTATTTTCTATCTCTGTTCTGAGTATTAGCTGATGCCTTATAAATAATGCTATGTTATAATGCTATAAAAATAAAACATGTCACATGCTTTAAGAATGCACTTGAACTAATACTCAAATGCACAGTATATGTAAGTTGGTACAGGTGTGGAGACAGGGTATTGGTTGCGTTTACATTTATGTTTGTTTTGAGTTTTTTTAGTTGGTTTTAAGTTTAGCGCTTGCTTAAGTTAATGTAAAGGTGAGTCTTCAGTCTGCTTATAAGATGGCCAATGACTCAGCCAGGGAAAGTTCAATCGACCAACTGGATGTAGTACTGGGTGCAGTCCTCTTGGCTTGAGGTATGGCAAGTCGAGCCTTGCCTTGTCAAACCCAACCTGATACTTATCCAGCATTTCAGACAGTTATCTTTCCCTATTGTTATGCTATGCATAATACCTAGTAAGCATATTGCTTCTTTTCTTGCTTCTAATTTGTATTTGAATCCCACAGGCCAAATGTGTGTGGAAACACCCCCCCGGAGATGAGGTTTATCGAAAAGGAGCCATCTCGGTGTTTGAGGTGGATGGGAAAAAAAACAAGGTAATTGCTGTTCATTACAGCATTACATGTCTGCTGTGTAGTGATTTTTATTGGAGATGAAACACATTCCTTAAGTCATGTGCCTTAACAAAAGAACCTTTTACCTTTCTCTTGGTAGATCTATTGCCAGAACCTGTGTTTGCTGGCTAAGCTGTTTCTGGACCATAAGACACTGTACTATGACGTGGAGCCCTTCCTCTTTTATGTCATGACTGAGGCTGACAACACAGGCTGCCATCTTGTGGGATATTTCTCAAAGGTATGAAGGTCCCAAAAGCCAGATATGCCTTCTTCACTAGTTACACGTACAACATTCACATTAATGTGTCACACACTAAAGACATTTTATTGATAATTGATTGAGAGTGGTTTGCTAAACCTGTTGTCTGATTTTTTCAGGAAAAAAACTCCTTCCTGAACTACAATGTGTCCTGCATTCTCACCATGCCACAGTACATGAGGCAGGGATATGGCAAGATGCTGATTGATTTTAGTGAGTGTTCATAAGCAGACAAGTATCATGGCACACCACATTGTATAATCGCTGCCATTTTGAGGACCAGACATCTGCATTATTGTGTGTTTGCTTCATTAAGAAGATTCATTTTGTTTATACTGATAATCAACTGCCCAATACCATACATCAGTGCAGCAGAACCTCCTTTCATGCTGACTGATAGCTATAGACTGTAAAAAACGATGGACGACGCACCTTCACTCTCTTCCTTTGTCGAAAAGTGAAGCAGCCAATGTCCCAATATGGCGCCGACATCTTGGAGCCCGAGTCTGCACAGTAGTGAGCATGAAGTGGAGCTGCGGTATCAGGGTCCCACCTACACTCCCGCAGAATCGAATTGCAAGCACACACCCCTGAACTTTTCAACTCATTATGTCAGTGTGAAATAAACAGTTATGGAAATGTTGAAATTAAAGTTAAAGCTCCAGTCTTCAATCTCCTACCGAAGATCCTGAAAAAAGTCAATTGGTGCCTCAGTGACAACTTCGATATGTGACTTTTTGCCATCCAGAGCTTGTATATTGATACTCTAAGCTTTGCTAGACAACTCAAATTAACCAGTGTGCGAGTCTGATCTTTGTAGTGTGTCCATATTTTCTAAACCTATTTGTGTTTGTTGTAGGTTATCTGCTGTCCAAAGTAGAGGAGAAGGTGGGATCTCCTGAAAGACCTCTCTCTGACTTAGGGCTCATCAGCTATCGCAGCTACTGGAAGGAAGTCCTGTTGCGGTACATGTACAACTTCCAGGGCAAAGAGATCTCAATTAAAGGTAAGTACAGCAGAGTGGGCCTTTACACAAAACCTCAGTCAGTCAGCTACAGGGTGGAACTCAGGCACACAGTCAGAAGTCAGGATACGTAGGTGTGCCATTTTAACCAGCCACGGAAAGATAGACGTTAAGAGAGAATTAAGATCACTAGTGCATGGACTCCAAAAATCAAGCTATGGATTTGACAAGTGAGGAAAGGGTGCATGTTAAGACCAACAGTGGTAAGAAACAGTTCAGGAAAACCACTGTGATTGCTTTGTAGATGGTTCTATGAGACAATTTCTGCAATCTTATGGATTTTTTTTGTTCAGAAATCAGCCAAGAGACTGCTGTGAACCCGGTGGATATCGTCAGCACTTTGCAGTCACTGCAGATGCTGAAGTACTGGAAGGGGAAACACTTGGTTTTAAAGAGACAGGTAAGACAGGTATGCACTAGTATCTATTTTATGCTAATTATAGTTTTGCCTGTGCATATTAGAGGTTGGTGATTTAAAAAAAAAAAAAAGTTGCAATGTGCAATAGAAACAATATTAGAATAAGCATGTTAATTTAAACCTGCGAACTGTCTTGCAGCACTACTGTCAGAGCTGCTGCTATAGACAATTAACCAACACATTCTGACCAAACAGTTATAATAATTCAATAACACTGTGGTATAATAAAAAGGGGAAAAAAAATGCTGTGGAATAAGATCCACCAAGCTCTTAGTCTATTCTTACACACTGTGACCTTAGTATTAGACTTTAGTATTATTTTGTCTGGCATTCTGGTTGAAAATGTTTTAAACACATGATTTATCACTGGGAGATATTTTATAGTCCTGTTGTGTTTTTTTTTTTTCTTTTTTGTTGTTGTTTGCTTGTTTGTTTTTTGGTTTTTGGTGTAATACTGTTGGGGGGGGGGGGGCTTT